>JAQFVV010000080.1:1789220-1964220 GCA_028023455.1 Epiperipatus broadwayi | reverse complement strand
ATTTGACTTAAAAGAGAGAAAGAGACGCATTTCTTTATGCACCTCCCTCCCCTTCTCTTACTATTATAAAATCCACAATAATTTTGACATTAGACTTTCAATTTTTTCTTTTCCTTCCTTTTTTTTAAAAATTTAATAGCTAATTTATTTCACCTTTATTACATCTTGTTAGCAAATTTATCTAATGTTATTAATAAATATATATGTGTGTAGACGACTTTACGTGGTCGTCACATTACACTCCGCCCGTTTTTGAGAATTAAAATTGGGTCGAATCTTAGTCTGAGATGAGAGCTTATTTTAATTCTTTGCTTTCAACCCTTACTTCTGCTTTTATTACAGACTTTTCCACTCTATCATGATGAGTGATGAAGATGATGAGGATGACTGCAGAGAGACAGCTAGGTAAAACTACACAATTCTTTCCGATCGATTTTGGATGATCAACCAATTTAATCTCTACTCATACGAGACCATGGCATAACTTAACTCTCTACCATAAAAAACATAAAAGGGTTTAAAGCGTGTGAACAGCAGGATATTTCTACTGCCTGTTCATCTTGCGCAAACAACAAATTCTTATTCTTTATTTATTTTATTCGAGGCACTAATTCTTATTTCTTCATTTATTGATTTTGAGACACTAATTCTTATTATATTGAGACACTAATTCTTATTATACAATGAGTCCAGGATTCTTACTGGTGCTTCATTTAAAAGTTTAACCACCGAGAGCCATGAGAATCTAAAGTGCGAAGAGACGGCTGAATCAAGCTCAAAATATGACCCAAACATAATGCATACACACACCCATATATGCCTCAATCTGCAACCTCATACACCTACTAGTAATATCTGTCATTTATGCATTATCACTATTATTCATTTATTTATTTTATTAATTATTAACTGGCTCTTTAATGAGCCTAAACGATTCTTATTTTTATTTTTACTTCTATTTATTTGTTAATTCTATCTGCATTTATAATTGACAGATTGTGATACGAATAAATTATTTATAGATTTCTTTCTTTTCTTTTTTTTTTACTTTTATTTGCATTTGTCTTGCTGTGCTTGACTGCACATAAACACTCATTAAGTTTATCATTAATTTCACTCCGTGAACACTACTTTTTTTTTTGTTATTGTTTATCATAGTGACTTTAATTATTTGTCATGAGACGATTTGCCCCACCTGTCATATGTTTAAAAAAAAACAATTTTATTTTTCATGATCCCATGACGTTATCCGTTTCATCGAACCGACCTTACGTGGCCGTCACATTACACTCCGCCCGCCTTTGAGAATTAAAATCGGGTCGAATCTAGTCTGAGATAGAGAGCTTATTTTAATTCTTTGCTTTCAACCCCCACTTCTGCTTTTATTACATAATTTTCCACTCTATCACGACGAGTGATGATGATGATGACTGCAGAGAGGCAGCTAGGTAAAACTACACAATTCATTCCAGGATATATTATATATTTGAACCTCTTCCGATCTGTTCAGACAATTTAGCGCTTTCTGATCTATCAGGAAACGCCTGGTTTCCTTCCCAATAATTGTGGTGAGGATTGAATTGCATCTTTCCTATGTGTGGATTAAATAGTGAAGCTATAATTTTGCTCTAATTTATAATAGCTTTGCTAAGCACTTTCGATATTTCATGTTTGAATCTCATACTCATAGCTTTGTAACTAATGATTGTTATGATTATGCAAATGCATTTGAATTTTTAATTAGTCCATTGTTTAGAGAGAGCAAAACATGCCTCTCTTCTATTAATGGCATTAATGTCATTTGCTATATAGAAAGCTTCTTTAACTTTTCTTTTGGCATCATTTTTTTCTGTACAAATTATTTGGGCAGAACTAGGTTCAAATACATGGCCTGTAGCTGCTTGGTGGTCCCAGAATACTGATGATCCTTCATTTTTATTTTTGACCCTATTGTAGACATACCTATGTTGATAAATTAATGTTATTGATAGATTATTATTATTATTATTATTATTATTATTATTATTATTATTATTATTATTAATAATAATAATAATAATAATAATAATAATAATAATCTATCAATAACATTAATACACTTAAATAAAAAGATTACATTTTGTTTGACAATTTAGCAAATAATTTGCTGAACATTTCTTTCGATCTGGGAGGGTGTCATAATCATAGTGCTTCAACTTATTGGCCAAACTGGTGCTACTACCAAAGTAAATACAGCATTAATAGTCTCTGGTTAATATGTAAATACATAATTTTCATATTCCACTTCTGGGTCCAGCTATACAAGTCTTGTTTGTTTATTCCTGTGGATGTTATTAGCGATAAACCATGCCTCTGAAAATTTTCTTTTTTTGTCATTGCAATAATAATAATCATCATCATTATTATCACAATCTTATTTTATTTACATTTTTTTAACTTAGAACATTTAATCTAAAAATATTAATTTGTTTAATAGAATCAATAAAAAAAAAAAAAAATTTGTTTTATTGTCTTATATTAAAAGTTAATATATACATGTGGGTGGTGAAAATTTCATGTAACTAAATTTATTTCTACCTGCTTTAATTGACGTATATGTTTGAAAAATCTTAATGATAAAATTACCTGCAGACTTGTCTTTATTATTTTTATTTGATTTTCGAAAGTGAATGCAATATTAGAAATTTTCAGAATATCTAATAATTACATTTATTTATATGTATTCATTTTAAACATTTTTTTACATATTTAATTATATATTGTTGTTTCTATCTATTTCTATACACTTTTTAATTTATCATTTTAAAAAAAAATGGTGTGCAAATCATTGACTTAATGATACTTTATTTAGAATTTAAATCTATGATCATTTTACAACTTCTTTTTTAAAATTAATCCTTTTTTCTTTCAATGCTGATCATTTTTTTAATTTTGTTTTGCATATTCATGATTAAAATTAATATTTATACATATACAAAAGAATTTTAAGAAAACTACACTAAAATAGATCAAATTGCAAAAAAAAAAAAAAAAAATACAAATAAGCTCACAAAATATTATAATAGTATCAGACTCTTTATTCAATGCTGAAACATTAGGAAGAATCATATATTTGTTGTTATATCATCCAGCAGTAATATATGTAATATTTTTTTATTTCAGGGTATGGTATTAGTCAATTTAATTCTGCTGTTTTACTGGGCTTCCATATTTAATTGTTTCTTTTTGGTTGACATCAACATTATCAAATTTCAAATTCAGTTTTTTATTTAAATATAGTTTATATATTTAAGCTAGATGTAATTAAAGGAGATTTGAACACAGACTTTCAAGCTCAGACTTGGAACTTGAAAATCTGGGTTCAAATCCCTTCTAATTACATCTAGCTTAAGTATATATACTACACTTGTAATATTACAGATTCATCCTGTATTCTGCCCATCCCTATTCTGTATATTTAAATGATCTTTAGGTCCCGCATATGAGAGGTTAGAATGACTTACAGTCAACATGGGTATGACAATAAAATTGGAAAACAAGGACTTAATATGCCATCATTAGATTTTTACCAATATGTATGGCTGAAAAGTTGAAGAGGGAAGAAGATAGAAGTCTGTCCATTAAAGTTTGATGAATGGCTATCTAAATATAAACTAAATACTGATTATATATGTGTGGAAGATGATGATGTAGACCAACTGATGAGTTCTGTTTCAGCATGAAATACAAAGTTATTAAAAAAATTTTTTACACATAGGTAATTAAATGTCTGGAGTTTAGCTTTACTGGAAAATGCTGAAGGGTTAACACATAATATTAGTATTTATTAACAGCAATAAAATTGGAGATCATTTATATTTTTCACATGTATGTGGTCATGTGTATCAGTCATATAAGATGAAGTGAATGACTGAAGGCAGCTTGAAAATCTGGATTCAAATTCCCTCTAATTAATTCAGTTTTTGTAGCTAATGATTAAAATTATTACAGAATATGCATTTAGCAGAATACTTTTAAATATATACAGAATTTTAACTAAAATTGTAAGAGAGCTAGTGAAGTAAATTGATTAATAAATTTTAGTATTTAGATTTTTACTATTTTTTCAGAACTTTCATTATGATTTTTTTATGTCAACATTAATCAGATTTCAAATTAACGTTTCATGGCTTACTGCTAAAATTATTATTCTATATACTCAGGAGAATAATTTTAAACAAAGTGTGCACAATATTTTTATTATTAAAGATAGAGAATTAAATTGATAACTCTTATATAAGAATGTTCTATTATTCTAGTGTTTATTATATGTCTCTGTATTTGTTCTATAAACTTTAATGAGAAAAAGAGTTTGTTCCACCTTATTGTATATTGGGCTGATTTTTATCTGTAATAAGTTACAAAATGTATGGAATATTATTTTTTAATACAAAAATATTATTTTGATGAATTAAATTATGGACTTTATTCAGGATGCAGTAAAGTCCCCAGAAATACAGCAATTGGCAACTGAAGAAAGAGAGTGCAAAATCACCTAACTTTCTATCCAGAAAACAATTTGATGATGATTTTTTATTTGGGTATTTACAACTACAAATAACTTTCAAGTGAAGAAAGATTACATGAATTGAAAGAACTGTTTAATATTAAATGGTATATTCTTGGATTTTGTAAAGTTAGAAATAAAAGTAAAAGAAAATTGTTTTAAAAAGTGGGTATATACTAAACTACAAAGGCACAAATATTGAAAGTATAAATGGAGTAGGATTCATTATAAATAAAGAATAAATAAACAATATTATGGAGATTGGTGGTGTATCATACAAAATGGTGAAATTAATTATTATTCATGTAATGGAAGATATTAAATGCAGATAATTCAAGTTTTTGCACCATCAAGTTCTTATTGTAATGAAGACATAGAGAATTTTTCCATGGATTCAGACATTTTAAAGTCCTCATGGAACACTTTAATTCTAGAATTGATAAATAATTGAAAAATAAAAATTATAGAAATGAGTGAACATAGATTGTGGAGTTCACAAATAAAGAAAAACTTTATATTATGAATTCTCTCTCTTTGAGAAAAATGTCAAACAAATGGGCATGGACATGGAAGCATCTAAATGAAGAAACAGCAGAATTGGATTATATTTTTATTAACAGAATTTTTTGTATTTCAAGATTGTAATGTTCTTAATAAATTTAACATGGGAAATGATTATGATTTAGTGCATTGTAAGATATGTCTTAATGTAAAACTAGAGAGACAAAATTATTTTAAAAAAATGGTATTCACAATTGATATTCTTAGCCTTCAGAAACATTTCAATGACTAAATTAGAAGTTGCAAATTGTTTTAAAATATTAACAGATTTTAAAGAAGATGATGATTTGAATGAAATCTAGGAAGATAGCTGATATACTATTAAGAACTGCAACAAAGATAGCTGCTACAAAAAAGCAGCAATTGACCAGAAAAAGTTTTACTGAGATGACACTTTATAAAGAAATGAAAGAATAAGAAAATATATAAAAATTATTAATTAAGAAGGATTGAATATCTATGATATAAGAAAATTTAATTGTGAATTAGAAAGGAAAGCTATAAAAATGTATAAATGTTTCAAAAGTGTAAAACACTATGGGAAAAAATTTATTTTTGCAGTAAGAAGAAAAAACAGAACTACTACTAAAAAGAGAAATGACATTATAAAATATGTGAAAGAATTCTATAAAGAATTGTATAATATGAAAGAACAAGAAAAATGATCTACAAATGTTGATTTTTCTAAATTGATCAGGATTTTACATGAAAAAGTGAGACATGCACTAAAATCTATAAAGAAGGAAAAAATTTCAGGCAATGATGGAATTTTAATTGACATCTTAAAAGAAGCAGATGAAGAAAGAGCAAAACGTTATCAAAGATATATATATAATGTGCCATGGCCAAATTGGCACATGTATATAAAATAATTTTGTCGTAAAAAAATTATTAAAACAAAAAAATCTTTTGCAAAAGAGTTTGAAATAAAAGTTGAAAAATCATTGATTTAAAGTGGGAAGGGGATTTTCTTAAAGTTAAACTGAAGGTTTTATAAAAAGGAAATAAAGAGTTTATTATTATTAGTGAAATACAATTTAAAAGCTTTAAAAAAATATATAAATCTCTTCATTTAAATTAAAGAAGAAAAATAATCTTAAAACTAGTTTTGATGTGTAGAGTAAAATTATATATGTGCGTGCGAATGTAAAAAAAATGTATCAGTATTAAATATTATAAATAAATGAAAAATGTATTTAAAAAAAAAAACACAGCAGTGCGCTACTAATTAAAGATATGAAAACAACACGTTTTGAAATAGCTACTACTGATTAAACAATCAATCAAAAAACATGTTGTCTTAGGATTAATTGCTAAAGAATTTTGACAACAAATATTTGCCGAAGGATATCAAAAGGAAAACAGTTCGTTGGTATAAATACTGAATATTTTATCGGACAATCAGTTGAGTTAAAAGTTTTTATTCAGTCTAGTTTGTGTTGTATTCATTGTGAGAAATAAACAGCGAGTTTACTAGAGACAATTTACTCCAGAAGTTTTCGATTTATTTTATTGAAAGTAAAAATAATTATAATGGAAAATAATTATAATTAAAAAACAAGTTGTGGAATTATTTTTATCAGAGATAAAAATAACTACTTAAAGTAAGAACAATAAAACGGATTTGGAAAACATGCGATTAAGTTTTCGGAATGTAGCAGATAAGACTTAACAAAAGAACTCAGAGGGATATATAAACTGCTAGAGGAAAACATCGCATACTTGTTACAGTCTTATTAACAGAAGTGAATACGTAAAAATATTAAGAGCTATTTGCGGCACAACGGTTTTAAGAGTTGTTCAGCCGAGTTCGATCGGATTGTAAGGGTTTTTCTACCCCTCTGTAAAAGCTTAGGGGCGAAGACATTACAGTTTGCAGTTACAGTCTTGTGTAATTTCTATTATGAATCCAGAAACAAACATGCATTGCTGAGCATCTTATGGAAATATACACTCTTCGTTCAGCCCTTAGTCCAACAAGATCAGCAAGACCTGCCCGTGAAATAATGTCTTTATAACAACTCAGAAATCCTCCGTCAAATGTTCAACTGTCTTCAAAATAAAACAAATGGATTCGCATAAAAGTCTCTTCAAGAAACATCCAAATCTAACCGGTTAGATATAATCCATCAGAAGCAGCCAACAACAAGCAATATCCCCGTTCCCAAAAATCCTAGGTAAACATTTATACATAGTAGCCACCACTGTAATTCGTAAATATTCAAGATTCAAATTATATGAACTCTATCATACATAAAATGAACTATTGATATGTGTGTTTAAGTGTCAAATGCTATTAATGTTTTATTATTATATTTGTGAATGCTATATAAATTAATATGTGCGTGATCATTATATCAGTGTTATTAGTTAAATTAGATAAATACCTGTGTTCTATTATTTAAATCTACAAGAATATTTAAACTAGTTTAGAAATGTTAATTTAAAATGTGTGTGTATTATTAAATTATAAAGATGTTTAAATTTAGTAAATTAATGTTAGTTAATAAATTGTCTTTAAAATTAAACTCTATTTGTTGGTCAATTCTTTTATCAATCTTACCAATATTTTATTATTGATTAAAATTAGACTGAGCTAGTTAAGAGAATTGTTTTGAGCGCTGGATTATGAGCCTACTGACCGAATACGTTAGTCTTTAGACTAGCTGGCACCCCGGGGTTTACCCTGAAACAAATAAAGTATTTGGATAGTAGGGGTTTGAATCTAGCAGCCGAGATGGGCCATTGTTGATAGTTAAAGCTATCAATAAGATTTGCTCGAACGTGCCAGTCGTTACGTAACCTTTATAAGATTATAAATATATTATGAAGGAGTTTGAAACCGGCCAAAACTTATATATACATATAAGTAGGTGGTTTCAGCGGTTCGACCCGGTACAATATATATATGTGTGTGTGTTAAATGCCTAAATGATAAAAATGTACCAGATTATTGAAAGAATGCAGTACTAATCTTAATATTTTAAAAGGTTGATAAAGAATATATTAGAAATTACAGACCTATCAGACTTTTATCAGTTCTATAAAAAAAAAAAAATTACTAAGATAATTACAACTCATCTACAGAAAACTTTGAATTTTAGCCAACCAAAAGAACAAGCTGGATTTGAAAATGGTTTTATCACAGTGAACTATATTCAAGTATTGAGAGAAGTTATGCAAAGAGCCATTGAATACAAGTTATTAAAACTTTGCATTTGTAGATTAAGAAACAGCATTTGATTTTATAGTAATTTTTTCAGTGATTAAAGCATTGGATTATCAACATATAAATCCAACATATTGTCTTACATCTGAAGAATATTTATCAAAATGCAACAGAAACAATTAGATTAGATAGTGATACTAGAAAAATTAATATTGAGAAGAGTGTACAACAAGATGACATCTTGCAAAACTGTTATAAAAAGTTTTGGAGATATAAAAATAGTAAAGTCAAGGTAGTAAAAGAAATTGGAAATTATGTAAATCATTGAAACTTTGAAAATAACATCATTGTTTTTGAAAATAATTCTACAAGGCTTCAGAAAATGTTGCAAAAAATATCAGATGAAAATAAAACTAAATGTAAATCCCAAAAAACAAAAGTAATGTTCAATGTATTTTCTTAAAAGAAGAAAGTATAGATTGATGATAATGAAATAGAAAAAGTTAACATTTATAAATACCTTTGTTAGATTATTAATACTTGGAAAACATGTTATATTGCCTAGGTAATCATATAACTTTATATTTATAGCATTTTATCATATTGTACCATTTGAGAAGACAGAAAATGTTCATATATAATATTTAAAACTTTTTATTGAAATTCTTCATGCAATTCATAATTTTTAGATATGCCTTGGATTGGATCCAAACATAGTATACATTTCTGTTTATCATTTGGAAAATGATCAATAATAACCATAAAATAAATCTGTTAAAATTTTGTGGAAGTTTAATGCGTGAATTATCTAACTTCTTTAATAAAATTTAATGTTAAGTCTTTTTTATCTATTTTATAAATTTATTATTACAAGTCATTTAAAGTGTATATATATTGTAACCCTCACATCTGAGTTTGTAGACATTGCTTTAATACAAATATTTTTTTTTATTATGTATAACAAAACACTAAAGGTCATGTATATAGCACACATTTTATATCATTTTATATGTGTTTTTAAAATGTTAAAAGTGTAAAGATAAAATGTGTTATTATTTTATTATTTTAAAAATAATATTACAATTTTAAATAAAAGAAACATTACTACAGAAACAAGTTGCCAATGATTGGGTTGAAATGGGAACCAACAGAAGCTTTCTAAAATATCTTTTAGTATATAGAAGTAAAAAAAAAGGATTTTTAATTTATATCATGCATTTTATGCAGTAGAAAACTCTTCAAATGCTTTAACTGATCTTTCCAGTATTGTAGCTGAATATAGTGCTGTGGAAAAAGAAATGCCTTAAAAATTAATCTTGATTCTGCTGACCTATTCACCATGATTCAATGTTGATAAAATATTTGATATTTACTTGTTATAAATAAAAAAAACTAACCATATAAAATGATTATCCATGGAAATGTATTTCTATAAATTAATTTACAAATCTACCTATTTTAAATTCTCAGAAGAAAATTGCAATAAAAACTTTCATAATAAAACTGCCATAGAATGAATGAAACAAAGTTAAAATATTATATTGCCAGAAGACATTAAAATTTAATGATTAATGGCTCATATTCCCTTATTTACAGATACAAAATATATATGTGAGCTTACAAAGACATTAAAGTAAATCAACCAAATTTTCTATAGCTATCTTCAAAGAGATTATAAGTTGCAAAGATTTTTTTCCTCTCATGTCTTGGGTTGAACCTGTGATGGTGGCATTCATCATCACCAACCCCAAGTCAGTGATAAATATAAAATTAAATATAAAAAGAATGAGCATATTATAATGAATATGAGAAGCATGAGAGATCACAAAAATACTACACATTCACCAGAATTACAAATGATTAACACTCATTCATCATCATAAATTATTAAAAAGTAATGGCTAATTATTTAACCCCTTGCCAACTTGGGGTAGATTATTAAACAGAGATTTGGATGCACAAACTTAAATTCTAATCCATAAGAATATAACAATTAAAAAAATAATGCTGGAATACTAAAATATGTTGATCATCATCAATACTCTGGCAACTTAGTTCTATTAATATACTGGCCAACTATAAATTTAATTTCTAATTAAAACCAAAATGAAATTTAGTACGTGAACTTTAAAGAATTTTTGCTTTGTGCCAATCTAGGATCATCTAGATGTCCCAAAACATTAAATATAAATCTCTTTTATATAACAGACCATGATGCATGAATCTAGCTCAGTGAGCAACAGTTCTATAACAGTTCTCTAACTGTTATTATGAACAAGAGATATAATACAAACATTTAATATTTTAAAACCATTTGAATTGATAATTATTATTTTAATTTTTGTGTATTATTTAATGATATATTTCATTTGTTTGATGTTCACATTTACACGGTAGATGTTATTCAGTATGAGGTTTGATTGTTGCCATATTAAATGATTATGATAGTATGTGTTGTTATATTTGGTATTTATCCTTTTATCCATGTCATCTCATGTAAGGCATACTTGATTCCTTACCCTGCATGAAGGTGTAAATTATCATGGGTGACTCATGTATGATATCCATAGATTTTTGAGTGAATTAAGACTTTTAAGCAAGGGATTAACCACCCCTTTCTCCCCATATCCCTATAGGTGTTCCCAAATAGTGGCACTGGGATTTCAGATCATTTATAGTCATGGAATCACCATGGTATGTTGTTATTTATTTGCCTTAGTTCAACCCCATTATATCTCTGGATATATTGTATATGGCACTAGATTTTATCCCATTAAATCTTAACGATTTGATATTAGTAACAATAAAATCATCCCTGGAGAGAAAATGAATTAGATATGTGAACTGTGTTAACATTAAGCAAACGATGGTAGTAAATAATATTTTGAAAAATATTAGTTTACAATACTAGTTTATTGTTCTAGTGTATTATTTACTCTAAGTGATCTGAAATATATGTGCTACATTTGTTATTTGCTATTTATAGTTAAGTGATATTTTCACTAGTATTAGAGAAAAGTTTTATAATTATTAATGAGTTAAGTGAAGAGCTATAGTTATATTGATTTATTAAAATAATATTGACAGTTCAACATCTTAGATAAATAAAAACTGGAAGTCATGTAATCTTCTTATATATTGCAGTAAACATCATTATTAATGCTTTAGGGAATATTCATTATATTACATTGCCTAATATTGAGTATTGCTAGCTTGCCATTCGTTAGAGAAGAAATTTAGGATTACTCCATTTGTATTTAGTTTTAGCAAATAAGTTATATGTGTGTAAATAAAATCTAGTAAATGTTTAATAAGCTATAAAATTTAATTTAAAGAATGGGTGTCAATAATAATTCAATAAAAAGATGATAATGTATTATAGTTTTCAATTAGATCCAAGGAGATCTTTCTCTGTTAGTATTGTAATTGTGCTGACAAAATCTTGTTTTATGTACTTTCCTTTTCATAAGATTGATGAAGGATAATATATATATATCATTTTATGTACTTTCCTTTTCATAAGATTGATGAAGGATAATATATATATATATATTGATATGAAGATTTTCACAGGTTGCATATATAAAAGATATATTTTGCTTATTCATCCGTGTTAAAAAATTTAAATATTAATATATCGACATTTTGACTTGATCACACAAGTAATCTGTGTGATCAAGTTGAAACATTGGTATATTAATATTTAAATTTTTTTAACACGATATATTTAAATTTTTTAACACGGATGAACCCACAAAATATGTCTTATATATTTGCCAGTAACCTTATTGCTAAACACTGTCCACATTGTTATTGCTTTGGCTATCCACATTGTTATTGCTATTACCATATCCCTGCATTTAGTGTTATTGGTCTTATTTTATGCTTAGCATATCATTAATCAATTTTCCCAAACTCTTATGTTGAGATTATATAAATTGTAATATTGATTATGTAAAATATTATTGATATCATGCAGAGATGCTATTTAAAAGATATAGTAAAATATTTGTGTTTAAAGAATATTTCAATAAGTTGTTAAATACCATCATTCATTAAATCTGGCCATACTGTTCAGAGCAGTCAAACTTGAATTATTTTCAAATGATGTCATCGTCTTTAGATTTTATCTTTGTTATTACCAGTAAAAGAATCAAGTATCTTTTAGTAATTCTCTTTTGTAGTGTAATTAATTTATTTTATATTCCTTATATTTGGATAGCAATAAAATCCTTCTTGCTGATTCAAATATACATTATCAGTCTATTAAAATTCTAAAATTGTATGAACCCTGAGAGATTAAATTGTTAATTAATAAATTTTAAACTTTAGCTTTGTTCATTGGATTCATTTCTTAAGTCATTTGGTATGCATTACTTTGAGCTCTTATTTTATTATTATTATTATTTCGTTTAATTAATTTAAATCCCAGAGATTTAAACCTCCTTCTTTAACTATTCAAACTTAGTACCCTTACTTTTATTTTAATAGTATC
This sequence comes from Epiperipatus broadwayi, assembly GCA_028023455.1. NCBI lineage: Eukaryota > Metazoa > Onychophora > Udeonychophora > Euonychophora > Peripatidae > Epiperipatus > Epiperipatus broadwayi. Next base: position 1,951,449 of record JAQFVV010000080.1, on the reverse strand, counting down.
AAATTAATATTTTAGGTTTCTAGTCATCATCACCAACATTGTCATCATACTTCATTTATATTTTTTTTTTCAATTTCATCATCATATCATTTTATTATCCCAGCACAGTTTATTGATCCTTCATTAATCCCATTTCATTACAATATCAGCTATTCATTATCTTAACATATTATCCTTTACCTGCTCTTCATTTTAGGCCTATTCATTATTCATTTATATTAGTTAATTATTATTTGCTCTTCATTACTGCTTCTTAATCTTCTACATCTTTATTCATAGTCATTCATTTCACATGGCTAATTTCAAGACCATTCATAGGACAGATATTACTCTGATTATTAATTGTTTAAATATAACCATAAATAAAATAGATGTCTTTTAACACTATTATCATTCAGGTATTAAAAGTCAGTTTAATTAGAATGCTTTGTAAAATATCAGACTAAAGGGATTTAGGTTAATGTACTGTAAGATCTATAATAAACTGTAACCTCTCCCATTTATGCTCTAAATATATGCTATGTTCTATACTCATGCTAGACAAGCCAGCTCTGTTCTTATATGTGGTGTTTGCTTTATTGTTTTGTTCTAGTCGTAATCTATTGTAGGGAGAGGTGCTACAATATGATAAACAAAACAAGTTATAAATTTCATAACTTGCTTTTAGCTTGCAGTTTATGATCACTAGATGGAGCTTTACCAATATCTTCTAACAAGCTTTTGTTTACATAAACACCGAGAGAGATAGAATTCAATATCTCTTTCATTGTCTCCACCTCCAGACCAGCTGGTTTTGAGTTAGTTGGCTTATGTCAGTGAAGGGTAGAGACTAGAAACTAGATCTAAATACTAACTCTAAAATCAGCATTTATCAAACATGTCTCTATCATATTGAAAGCATGAAATTTATCACACATAATGTCTTCAAATCCAGCTTAACAAACTAGATAGCTATATGGTTATGAAATCAGTTGTTTCACCATATAGTAAAAGCCTCTGCAATATATATCATTGCAAAAACCTTCAAGGGTACATTTATGATAAACAAAACAAGTTATAAATTTTGTAACTTGCTTTTAGCTTCCATTTTATGATCACTAGATGGAGCTTTACCAATAGCTCCTAACACGTTTTTGTTTACATAAATGCCAAGAGACAGAATTCAATATCTCTTTCATTGTCTCCAGACCATCTGGTTTCAAGCTAGTTGGCTCACGTCAGTGAAGGGTAGGGAAACTAGAAACTAAATCTAAATACTAACTCTAAAATCAGAATTTATCAAACACATTTCTATCAGTTTGAAAGCATGAAATTTATCACACATAATGTCTTCAAATCCACCTTAACAACCTAGATAGCTATATGGGCTTGAAATCAGTTCAGTTTCACAATATAGTAAAAGGCTCTGCAATATATATCATTGCAAAAACCTTCACTGACATGAGTCAACTAGCCTGAAACCAGCTGGTCTGGAGATGGAGACAATGAAAGAGATATTGAATTCTAACTCTCTCGGCATTTATGTAAACAAAAGCTTGTGGAGAGCTATTGGTAAAGCTGCATCTAGTGATCATAAAATGCAAGCTAAAAGCAAATTACGAAATTTATAACTTGTTTTGTTTATCATAAATGTACCCTTGAAGGTTTTTGCAATGATATATATTGCAGAGGCTTTTACTATATGATGAAACTGAACTGATTTCAGACCCATATAGCTATCTAGTTTGTTAAGCTGGATTTGAAGACATTATGTGTCTGATAAATTTCATGCTTTCAAACTAATAGAAACATGTTTGATAAATGCTGATTTTAGAGTTAGTATTTAGATCTAGTTTCTAGTCTTCCTACTCTTCACTGATGTGAGCCAACTAGCTCAAAACCAGCTGGTCTGGAGGTGGAGACAACGAAAGAGATATTGAATTCTATCTCTCTTGGTGTTTATGTAAACAAAAGCTTGTTTGGAGCTATTGGTAAAGCTCGATCTAGTGATCATATATATATATTATAACCTAACCACTGGCCACCAACCTTCACCATCTCTCACATGGCCTGCTTCAAGATTGATGACGATGGGACATAGCATAATAATGATTGCCAGATGCCAAATTGCAACTTTAATGAGACTTTCTTATGCTAATCATTATAATATCTAATGAATGGGTTAATAACTACTTATTGAATGAATAAAACTCTGAGAGTGTTCTATAAATAATACTAATAATCTCATAAATTTTGTATTTATTGGAGAAGGAAAAAAAGTAAGCTCAACTCTCCATTGTAATTTCCATCTCTCAGTATCCTCCCATCCATTTACCATGAAAGTCACAATTAAAATTTAAAAAAAAATTAATTTTCCTATGCCCACCCCCATCCTCCTGATCCATCTCTCCATCTCACTCGCACTCATAGGTCATCTGTACTCCTATTTCACTTCATTCTAAAATTTCCATCTTGCTAGCTCTCTTTCCAATCTGATATTCTCTCTCCTCAGGGCTTTAGAACAGCAAGGCATGAAAGTTTACATAATTTGCTACGAATTATTGGTGATAGATAAATACTCTCCCAGTGATTACATCCATGTTGACCTTGGCTGAACCTTATAAACACTGCTCATTAAAGAAAAATTATTAACAAGTTCATCTGGGATGGATAAAGGATTTTATGTCCACCCACTGCACTCTCTATCACACAACAACCCTACCGCCTATTATAAATCTTTAATTCGAATGTGCTGAATAATTTTAGTAACCTTCTGAAATGGTGATTTGAATTCTGCAATGTTTAATAACTTTATAAAATAATCTTTTAAATAAATTTTACCTGGTATGATTTAACAATGTGAGTTATACTTTCAAATTTAAATGATCGTGTATTGATACATGATCGGGATTTCCAGAATTTATTATACCACAAAACAGTGAGGCATAGACAGAAGTTTAATTTAAAACAATAATTTTATTAACAAATATCAACTTTAAAAATATATATATTTACATTATTTACACGTTTCACATGACTCTCCCCCGTTCTTCAACCGTATATAAAAAAAATTCACAAAATAAATAGAAGATTTTGCTCCGTTATAAAATAACAAATTTTTAACTCTTACTGACTGGGGTTTATACTGGCCAAGGAATAAAAAAAATCATGATTCTACCAGTTGTTTTAACAAAATTTTAATATCAAAATATAAGAAATTGACTTTCTTCCTATATTTTATACCCTCAATAAATAAACGATTTGTTTTATGATTAGAAAGATTACTTACAAAGATAACTATCCATATAATAGAGCTAGTAAATCACATTAATTATTTCAACCTAATATGCCTTAACTCTTTGCTTTCAATTGGAGATATTTTATGCATTGCTTACCCTCCTGTGAATCAAATTACTATTCAAGTGTTTAAGAATCGGTGCTTAGCTAGATCATTTATTTACATGCATACCATCACCTAATCATGTCCTTCCCATAATAATAATATATTAGTTGATTTTCCAGCGATGTTTTCAGCTGGTTGCAAATAACTTTAGATACGCGCTGCTTATTATAGTTACTCCTTGTATTTTAAACTCTTAAGTTCAATATTTAACCAAACTAATATTCTTGGCTCTTATCCGTAAAATAAAGCATTTAAATAACGCAATGTCTTAGTACAATAAATCGCTCATTTAATCCGCACTCATTAAGAAACATCAAATTAGTTTTATGACTCTGTAGACAACATTTATAACTGATACTATTCCGTGCTCTAAATACAGTTATGGTGTTTTGTCACAACATGCATTCTATCTCTAAATAAAATGTCTATAAGCATAAATGATGGTAATCCTGACTTTTAGCGTCCCGAACAATTCGCCCTCTATTTTTAAAAAAATTAACTAACTACTTTTTCACACCTAAAAAAAAACTGTATGTAACTATATCCAAGTGTAAATGCTAATAAAAAAAGATTAAAAAAAATACTTACATTTACATGCGTATTTTTCACGTATAGCGGTCTTTGCTGTATATAGAACTGTAAATAAATGACATATATTAACTGTAAATGTTTTTCCGTAAAGAAGAATAAATAACAAGAAAAGAAACTTACATTTTTAGGAGTAATTGGAAGCCACACAAGCGAGGAAATGGACGAAAAGGTCATCGCGTGCGTGCAGATTTCTGAAAGAAAATTCCTGCAGGTAGGATGAGAACAAAGGTGTGCTCATCCCAAATTGGTATTTTAGCTTATGCTTTCGACAGAGTGGACATAGGCAGAATTCCACGCGGTCAAGCAAAAGTAGTTCAGAATTTGTCACGTGTCAAAAAACCAATTCACATTTAGGATCTGGGTGTCGAACTCTGTCATTCTATATATTAATTTCAGAGTATATGTAACTATAAATTTATTTTTTACACGAACATCAATAAATCAAATGGATGTAATTGCAGAGTATATGTAACTATAAATGTCTTTTTTACATGAAGATGAATAAATAAAATGGATGTAACAAAACTTAATTTTTTAGGCTCTATTTAGTCTCACGCAAAGTTGCTATAAAAATTATGAACTACTGTACTTTGTCATTTGTGACACGTGACAAATTCTGAACTACTTTTGCTTGACCGCGTGGAATTCTGTCGTTATAAAAATGGACGATCCTAAATATGTGTTTGTTTTTTGTTATTGAGTGTTCTTTATGTAAAAACATTTAGAGTTAATATACGTCATTTGTTTACAGTTCTACATGCAGCAAAGACCGCTATAAGTGAAAAATACGCATGTAAATGTAAGTATTTTTTTTAACATTTTTTTTTATTAGCATTTACACTTGGATATAGTTACATACACTTTTTTTTTTAGGTGTGAAAAAGTAGTTAGTTCATTTTTTTAAAAATAGAGGGCGAATTGTTCGGGACGCTAAAAGTCAGGATTACCTAAATATTTAATAATACATGATCTCTTACAACACTCCATATAACAAACATTCTTACTTATATCTCCCACTCATATTAAAGATAAAACATTAAATTAAGATTTGAATAAGGCATATTTCAAAAAAATATTTATAATAACTCAACTAATAAAACTTTAACATAAGTTAACTTCAGACTGAGGTATATAATTAACTTTTTTTAAAAAAATTTACGATTAGAAAAGTAATAGCTGAAATACACAGGCTTATATATAGCTGCGTCTATATATGTAATAGACAGGGTATGAGCACAGACTTTCACATAACCCACCACTCTCCACACTATCTCATAACACTGATACACCTAAACACACATATGTTGAAAAGATAAATAATCATCAATATACGTATTTCATGCTAATCTGAGCACTTGTAGCATATATGTGTAGAGATGGTAATCTGGACCAACTGATGATTGCTGGTTTAGCATGAAATACGTATATTGGTGATTATTTATCTTTTCAACATATGTGTGTTTAGGTGTATCAGTGTTATGAGATAGTGTGGAGAGTGGTGGGTTATGTGAAAGTCTGTGCTCATACCCTGTCTATTAGAAAAGTAATAAAATTGCACTTATATAGTCCTCCCACATCGTCCTCCGGATCTCCCTTACATTTTCCTGCACATCTCATTTAGTTGGTGTTTGTTTATTTTATTTGGTTTTGTTTCGTGTGCACACACGTATTGAATTTTATAATCTGTTTGGAAACTCTGAGATATTTCAGTGAAATAATCCTTGAGGTTTATTATTTCCGTTTGAAGTTTTAGCGCAAAATCCTTTTTATTTTTAACTGCGTAAAACATGAATCCCAGGTATTTATTTTAGGAAATCATTTTAGGTATTGATAATACATATAATGGATGAAATAATTTTTCATTTCATTTAAACTTTTTATTTATTTAGGATTTTTTGTATAAGATTATATTTTATAGTTGAAAGATAACCAGTTTTTCTGTTTAGACGTATACGTTGGTCTAATGTCGCTTCCCGGCAGGAAGTTTACTAGTCCAGGTATTATCATAATATTCTTTTAATTTATCCTAGGTTGTTAATATCTTTCTTTAGTTATAATTATTTTTGCTTCTTCTTTATAAGTCATTTATTTTTCATTGACAAATAATTACTTGAAGTCACAATGATACCGCAAGTATTTTAAATGGGATTCAACATGCTTATTTTTAACAAAATTAAAGATTATCTTCGAAATTTTGGATAATACAAATAATTAGATCCATCAGCTTCAATAAATTCAAGTTTGAAATAAAAATTCATAGAATACAGTGTTTCTTCGATTTTTTCCCCAGCAAAATTCTCTCTGCGGTACTAAAAAGATTGCTTACATTTGTATAGAAAACGATCGTGATGTTCGTTAACTTCCAGAGAAATAAATGTGTACCTAATATAAAAGTTTACTCAATGGTCATTTCACAATATTATTAATAATTTGACAAAGTTTTTCATTCAGGAAGAGAAAAACAGAAAAAGCAATAATGAGAATTGCTAATTTAACCTGACGTGGTTTCTCTAGCTAGTTTAATGAAGAATAAAGCCCCTCCTAAAGAATGGATTGGGTTTTTATACTGTCTGGATGCCCCCCCCCCTCTTTAATTCCTGAATGATTGACTTGCCAAATCAATTATACCTAATTTTTAACTGGTTGATTACAATTGTTTATAAATTATTTATTCATACTTTGTACAATTATCACGTGGTTTTTGTTAAAAAAATTTCCCTGCTTGGAAATCTCTCCCAAAGAATAAAAATGAAAGTTTTTAATAAATAAAATAATACATAGCAACCTGATTTTAAATCTAGAATTTTGAATGGGAATTGTCTGCTATGAATGAGTTAGTGACACAATATAATACTTCTTTAAAAGAGCTTTCCACTGATACCCTACATTATTTTCCCTGATTAGTAATTAATTCTATAATTAAAATTTATAATAAATTTCATACATATACACTTCTGCACACACATAAAACTCTACGTAAACGGATTGCTAAATACTTTGATTGATTCTTGATTTTTTTTTCTTTGACAAATTTAATTCCATTAAATTATAGCATTATAATTTACTGTTATAAAAATTACAATTGTTTATTTTTCATCCTCCCGAAGTTGTCTTTGTAAATTCTAACCTCCCTTCTTCTTTTTTCAATCTCCAAACTATTAAGAATAATTTATACAATATTATTAACAAATAAATTTTTCAACTATGATTTCTGCTTTCATAAAACTTTACTAATTGACACTAAAATAAAATTATCTCTGTTTTATAAACTTTATGGATGAATTTTTATTTACGTGCTAAAATCGATTGGACTTTTACTCTGATTTGAACTTAACACTGGATAGAAAGCTTATATATTATCCTACAATACATTTTGATGAGGAAAATTTTACTAAACACTGTAATAAATACTTAGCTTAAAATTTAATGGAGCTTTGGTCAAACCCAAAGGCTACAATATATATATATGAAAATATTTCAACTTAGACTTTCAAGCTCCCTATAACTATGTACTCCATCTTGTCCAATCAACACAGTCCACATACATAGGAAAATAAATAATCTCCAATAATGTATATTGTGCTAAAACAGCACTCTTCATTTGATCCCAATTATCATCTCCCATATATATATAATCAGTGTTTGGTTTATATGAAGATACCAAATATTCATAATTTAATGAACAGGTTTCAATCTTCTTCCCCTTCCAACTTTTCAGCCATCCATAACATTGAAAATCTAGTGATGGAATGCTCAAAGCCCTTGTTGATGCCAATATTGCTGTCATATCCATGTTGACTTTAAGTCACTGGGACCCCTCATATATATCCATTTAAATACATAGAAGTGGTATGAAGCATATTAAGGTCCTATATGTGAGAGCTCAGTGTGATACAGTTAACATGGGTATGACACCAATATTGGTATCACCAAGAGCTTTGAGCATTCCATCATCAGATTTTTCAATGATATGGATGGCTGAAGAGTTGAAGGGTGAAGAAGATTGAAGCCTGTCCACTGAAGTATGAAGATTTTCTAAATATAAACCAAGCACTGATTTTATATGTATCTGGGAGATCATGACCAACTGATGAATGCTGGTTCAGCTCAAAATATGTATAATGGAGATCATTTATTTTTTTCACATGTATGTAATTATGTGCATTGGATGTATAAGATGGAGCAGATAGCAGTAGAGAGCTTGAAAGTCTTAGTTCATATTCCTTTTAATATAGACAGTACAGTATACTTGCATTTAAATATTATATATTAAAATAATAAATATATTAATTAACTAAAGAAACTATAAATAAAATTAAAAACAAGCACAATTACTTCTCTAAACTGCTGCTTTAATATTCCAACAAAGACTGACTTTATACATATATAATTGCATTTCGATTTTGTTGTATAGGTATAATAACATTGCTTGCGTATATTAGTCTGCCTAACATAGTGTGTTATTCTTCTTTAACTGTAATCTATTTGGCTTACTGCAATTTTGATGCTGAACATTATAATTATAGCACTTATTATTTCATTCAGTTTGCTGTTTTTATAATGTCTATATTACTATACATTCACATTATTATCATATATTTATTTATTTATCACATATACTATATATATATATATGTGTGGGTGTATGTGTGCAGAAAAAAACAATGTCATGCAGCATATTACCTGCCAAGGAAATTCTCCTAGTTTAGCGTTTTGCCCACCAACAATCCGATCTGAATCCAATTCATAATTGTCATTCAATTTAACATTTAATGGTAACAGTGCTAAATAATAATGATATATATATATATATTGAGATAGATGAAATACACAGGCTTATATATATATACCTGTGTCTATATAAATAATAGACAGGGTATGGTCATGTGAAAGTCTGTGCTCATACCCTCTCTACATATTGAGATAGTAACCTCATGAGTTCAGTAAAATTATAACCAACTTGAAAAAAAAAGTTTTAAGAACAGAATTTTCCTTTTCAATTTTAGTATAACTATAAATATAACATTGCCAAGTGTAACCATGGCTAAGACCTGATAAAATATTTTGAAAATATTAAAAAAAGTCGTGGCCAAATTTAAAATCAAGTAAAAACATTCATTAAATAATTTAGATTATCAATCTCACATTACACAAAGATATAATTTATGGTTGAATACCTCATAATAAAATAAATAAATGATTCGTAACTTAGCAATAATTTCGGTGAATTGTATTTGGTTTAAAATACATGAAGATAAACTTTTACTTCCACAAAACATTTAAATGTGCATGTATGTATTTGTTTATGGCATAAAACTGATTTTCAGCAAAGAAGAATATATTTAAGAAAAGCATAAAGGTAACAAATAAACACATAAAATATGAGAACAATTAATTTAAAAATTTTAATCTTGTTGACTTTAGTAAAATTAGTTATAAGTTATCATTCAGTGTAAATATAAATAAGTGTATATTTGTTATGATGATAATTTTATTGGAAGAAGAGCAATATCATCTGGAAAAAAGCTTTTTTGTTATGATGATAATTTTATTGGAAGAAGAGCAATATCATCTGGAAAAAAGCTTTTGCAAAGCTGTCCTAGTAAGATTTTCACATATTAACTACAAATAAATGGAAAAGGAGTTTGAATTCAGCAACTTTTCCAACACCTGCTCAACACTGTATAAACATGTGTTGATGAGGTGCCGTGTTTCTTTTTCTTTTGTTCTTTCACTTGAAAGAACAAAATTTAATTTTGTTATTTTAATTCTTTATTGTGCCATTTTAAATTTACCCATAATGGCCAGCTGAGAGGACATTGTTTGAATGTTCACCTTCCAGGAACTAATTATTATCATCTTCATTGAAATGATTTGTTAATAATAATTTAAGTTGCTATTTAATATCTGTAGCTGGTAAAAAATTTAAAAGAAGAAATTTTCCCAATTGAAAATTTTATAAAACTATGGAATTATTTAAATTTATAATCGAGGACTTCAATCTTTTAAAACTACAGAATGATTAATCTGCTATGCTTAATTGGACTGGATTTTATTGTATTTACCAATTTTTTTCCCAAAATCATTATTCAAACTCACTTGCGAAATTGTTGATGTAATATAATAACTGTGTTTGCCGATTTTGGAAAAGATACCAGAAAACTGTGAGATATATAAAAATGATGCAATATCCCTAGCTTTTTTAATTTAAATTAAAAAGGAAATGTAGTCGTGTAAGGAATCACCAACTTAATTACTCTCTTAATGAATTATTTGTAAACAACATTGTCAATATTTTAACAAAAAAACTGTGCCGTGAATGGATTTATGAGACTAATAATATTGTTTTCGTTTCATCTCAACTACGAAATGAATTCTTTAAAATGGATAACAAAAATGTTTTGATATCTGCTATAAGGTGAATCTCAAAAATTTAAAATATAATAATCGAATTTATCTAAAGGAAACAATAAAATCTGTGACAAAGAATAACAATATGTATTAACATGGGTTAAAACTATTCATAAATATTTGTGCATGATAACCATTATATGTATGATTTGTTGTTATTATATATTTTTTGTAGTATATAATAAAAATTCTGCTAGTAAGCATTTAGGATTAATTAACGTTCTTATCCACAGTAAGAATAGCAGGTAATATGTCTTCTTTATTCAAACTAGTGTGATAGTGAATATATGGTACTAAAGATAGGTTGTTTCTATAATATCATAGCTTTTATATAATAATATTTTGATTTGTCCTATTAGATATGAAATTCTCTTGTTTTATATGTCTCATATTTTATTAACATATTTTTTATATCTTAGTGTGTACATGTTTATAGAAAAAAAAAGATATTGTTCATATATTTAAAGAGTACTTATTATAATCGTGCTAAGTTTAATAGATGATCATTATTCCATGGTTAAACATGAATTAGAATGTTCCGTTTGAGACCTTAATATTGTATAAATGGGCCATGTGGATATTGTACTTATTTAATGGAAGATAAATGTCTCATAATTAAGGATTAATACTACGATATCATTATAACAGTTTATTATGACTGAAAAATATTGGGGTTTATGAAACATGGAATAATCTTTGTTTATTTAATAAATCTTAAAATACTAAGAACATACTAAAAATCTTGCAATAGGCAATCTTCTTTATTGATTTGTGCGTTTGTATAAACAATATTGTCCGTTGCACATCAATGAATCTGCCTGCAATCTTTTATTAATTGAAAGCGCTTTTATAAATGATTTTATGATGTAAGAACATTGTAGAAATATTAATCCAATTATTTTATCTACTTTATTTATTCTATTTTTATAAAATAAATTTTGTTTAATAAATTGTTTTGATTATTGTTTCCATAATGGCTTTGCGTTTTAATCATCATCATCACTCTCATGTTAAATCTATGTACATGGACATATTATTATAGTTATAATAGTATAATTTTAGTAAGAAAATTTTCGTTATATTCTAATCAGTTTTTATAAGTGAATATTATTTGCGTTAAAATTGCCTTATAGCTTATGCTAAAGTATATGTTGGAAATTTGTATTCATCCATAACTTGAGAAACTATATTATATTAATAATTAAGAGTCTTATATTATCTGAAGAGTATTAAAAATAATATGTAAGTAAATATTACCCTGACACTTGTGATGTTATGATTTATCTGAAAAGTATTAAAAATATTACGCAAGTAAATATTACTTTGATACTCATGATGTTATGCTAGCCACACATATCTTGTTTTTATTATTAGTGATTAGAAATTTTATTAGCATATAATATATTATAATTGTTGGATTTATCCTGAGATTGAACTTAAATATTAACACTCTCATGTAATAGTATAGTAGTGGATGCTATTCATGTGACAGGTATTTTTGCTTATTGATTATATTACTATTTTGAAAGGTTAAGCTAAGTGTTAGGCAATCACCATTTGGTAATTGGGGGTAAATTCTGTTACAATATACATATATTTGCATGTAATATTGACAAATATATCTGATAAGTATTTGAAACTAATCACATCTCTTACTATTTTCCAATTTCTCATGCTCTTTGTAAGCTTATAACAAATTTTAATTATAATTTGGTGTAAAATTTTCCAAACCAATTTTTCTTACTATACATGTATTTCATAAAATAACCCTTATTTATCAGATAAGTTAGAAACTTGAATTATGTGTTATAGATGTTTAATTGCTCTGAGGAACTAGGGCTGTCTTGGACTGTCTCTTATGAAATACAAGTATAATGAGGAAATTGGTCTATGAGATATTACCCTCAGCATTAGTTCTAGAATTGACAGATTATATACATTTAATTTCCTGTAGACATGATAAATTAATAAATAAACGTACAGCTTGGATTAATACTTCAATAACTAATCACTGAATTTTTATTTTTTTAATTAAATGAATATTGTGTTTTAATAATTATCCCATATTATAATCAAACAAATGTATGGTCTATATTTAAAATTATATATTGAAATATTTTATGGTTGGCTATATGATCTCATGCATGTAAAAATTGGTTTCAAATGGTATGTGAAGTAGTGTAAAAAGGTAGTTTTAAAATACTATAAAATGTGATTACAAAAAATAATATTTCATAAAAAAATATTATAACATGTTAATTTTGTTGTCATTTTAACTAAACGATTTAAAAATAATAATAATATAAAGTTGTAATTATAAATTTATTTAACGCATATTGATTACTCAAGTAATATTTACTAAGGCAATAAACCTCAAGAATATGCCTTGAAAATGTGAATGTAGAGATCTCTACAGATCTTAACCACAAGCTTATGCTTTGGAAGAAAAGAGGGGAACCCTCTTTTCTTCCAAAGCATAAGCTTGTGGTTAAGATCTGTAGAGGTCTCTACCTTCGCATTTTCAAGGCATATTCTTGAGGTTTATTGCCTTAGTAAATAATAATAATAATAAAGAAAGTATTTAAGTTCACAATTGTAAGAGAGAATGTTGAATAAATAATTACAGTTTAGCATCACTTAAAAAAAGTAATGTAAATAGATTACACAAATTAATTAAAAAAATAGATCTAAAAATTGTTTAAGCTTTTACATTTTCTGTTTAATCCATAATGTCTCCTTTGCGGTATTAATAATGTAAATTCTACAACTGGTAACAATTCCTAAGAACAGTGTTTGTTTTATATAATATCTCAATTTTAATTTTTTTTTATAAACATTATTTACAATAAATATTAATAAAATATTTATATAAACAAATTAAAAATATATTGCCACAAAATTTCAAAAATAAAATAAAATTATTTTTTGTTTAATTGGATTTGATTGATTACTTTCTTTTAATTAGTTATTATAATAAAATAGATTTTCGTTTTATTATTGCTGCTATTAATTACAATAAGTTTTATAATATTTGTTTTAAAAACTAGAAAAAAATGTCATTTAAAAAAAGCACAGCTGTTTAAACTACAAGTAGTATGAATACTGGTAAATCAGAAAAGAGAAAATAAAATTTAAACTACATGAGCTAAATTTCAAACTAATTTGATTTTTGCAAAACAAAAACATTGTTAAGAAGGTAATGAAATGGTTATTTGCTTTTTAAAAAATAATATGAAATTAAGGTATTTAAAAATTGAAAGCAGTATCATCTCGTACTGGTTGTAGCCATGGTGCATTAAGAATATAAAATATCTTTTTAATGCAGATATGATCAGATATGTAATGAGATTTAAACACATGCATTAATCAACATTGATGATATATGCTTATACGTTTTGGGTTTTATAATATAATTGCAGGTTTATGGGTTTTTATTTACAGATGAGTATAATTGAAGCATTTTATGTATTTAACAATGAAAATGCCTAAGTAATAAAAATAGTTTTATAAGATGTACAGATCTAAAATGATCTCCTCTATTGATTTTTGAAGATATAAACAGAGTTGTGATTATTTATTTAATAGATTTCCCAAGATTTACATTGGAAGTGTATTGGTAGAGTAAATTTTATTTTGAATGTATAATGACTGTCAATCCAAATATAACTACACATGTTATTATTGTAAGGATCATTGACATTTGAAATAATATCCATTATGCTTTAAAGGTATTGGATATTTATTTATGGCAATCAATGCTTTTTCATATTATACTAAATTCTGTGGTTTATATATTTAACATTCATAGAGTGATCATGTATCAATCTTGGACATTTTTGAAACATTACTGCTTTTTATAAAGCAATAGTTTGATAAAAAAAAAATAATAATAATGTTAAGGGGAAAGATTTCAAATTAGAAATTTTTTTGGATTAATATAAAAGGAAAAGTGAATTATTAATTATTTTATAGTAAATAAGAGTAGTATATACAAGCGCTTTAAAATGCTGGGTGAAGAAGCTGTTAATTTGGCAATCAATCAAAATAAATTAATGTAGGCTAAGCACTTTTGAGGTATTATCCCTCATAATCATAGCCAAAATAGATTTTAAATTATTGTTATGATATTGTTAAATGGTAATGTATGCAAATGCATATGTAAATTAATCAACTTGTCCATTTTCTGGAGATAGTGAAGCATGTGTCGCATCTATTAATAGCATTATTATCATTATATTGAATGAAAAAGTGATAAATAAAAGGTCATATTTTAATGTTATTTAAGATATTAATAAAGTAATATTAGTTGGAGATTTGAAACAAAGGTCTGTAGAATATTGTAAATTCTTTAATTACTTATCTAATTGATTAAGATATTTGCTAGTGCAGTTCAAACTGTAATTCTAAACTGACAATAATCTACATGCTGTATTGTTATATTGAATCAACATTTTTGTTGAATATGAGGAAACTTTATCCAAGACCTATGATAGACACTTTAAAAGTATAAGAATGTCCATCTTAACTTTGTACAGAAATGCAATTATATAGGACAATTATAAGTACCTTGTATTGAGAGCATGAATATTTTATATTATTCACTTCACTTCCATTTTTATTATTATGCATATATTAACATTTGTGAAATTTTAACATTCATATGTGCATTAATATTAAGAGATATTATAATTAATATAATGGACTAAGATATTTACTAGAACTGTTCCAAACTGTAATTCTAAACAGATGCCTAGATTGACCTATATAATTGCAATTAGATACAAAGATAACACAGCCATTCTTATCTTTTCAAAGACTTTATCATGTGGCTTGGATTGAGAATTTCCTCATATTCAACAAAAAACAATGTTGATTCAATATAACAGTATAGCACATATGTAGCAGTTGATTACTGTCTGTTTAGAATTACAGTTGGAAATTGCATTAGAAAATATCTTAGTCACTTGCATTAATAAATGTAAAAATTTTGAAAGTGTTAATGTATGTGTAATAAAAAAAATGAAAATAAAGTGATTAACATAAAATATTCATGCTCTCAATCCAAAATACTTATGATGGCCTATATAATTGCATTTAGGTACAAAGATAAGACAGCTGCTCTTATCTTTTCAAAGTCTCTATCAGGTTACTTGAATTGAGAATTCTCATATTCAGCAAAAACAACATTGATTCAATATAACAATGCAACATATGTGTAGTGATTAATTACTGTCTGTTTATAATTATTAATCTATAAATAAATTATTATATTTAATTGTTAGAGTTTTCTTTGGGAATCATTAATGTGATCTTTGATTTGGCCAGATGAAATAAATTAAGAATAATGTATTGGTCAGTGTGAATCATGCAGCTTATGAAAAGTTAGTCTAAAGCTTGGAAAATTCATAAGACTTTCATAGATATAGAGACAAAGTATTTAACTCTGTAATGTAAAGTATTTTTTAGTGTTATTATGTATGTTTGTTGAAATATTAATACAATTATGTTTCAAAATGTATTTCTATTATCACAGATTCTCTGACCATTATAATATATGTAATATGAAAATTTGCATACATTTGTTTGTTTGCTTAATGAGATCGTTTCTTTCTGTTTTTATAACCTACAGAAAAATAGCACACAATTATCTAACAAATGGTACATTTAAATGGACTAATTTAAATAAAAATGCATACATAATTATATTACAGTATAAACAAAGCATCAACAATAATTAATTTAAGAGAACTATGATTATGGTGAACTTCAGAAAAATACACTCAGCTTTAGATTATAAAAAAGAAAGAAATTACTACATTATGAAGAAGAATAAATGTACGCAAATTTGAACTATAAATACAAATGAAGGGAAAACAATATATATAATAACCTGAGAAATGAGTGAATTCAATATTTCTAGCCATATGATGATGTCACAATACCATACAGACTCCAATTTTTCTAAAATCTAACTACATGAGCAACTGACTTTGTCACAATGATTTGGCATTTAATATACAAATATTTTTATAATGAATGATCACGGCTGCTATATATTTTTTACAATTGAATTCAATTATATTAAATTAAAATATTTAATAATTACATTAAATATTGGGTGGATTATGAATGCTAACTTGCATTATGTAAGATGCAACTAGATCTTTATTAGGCTTACATAAAGGAACTTAGATCTGTTAAATATAAATATAGACATAAACTATCATTTATATATTAGCTGCTGCTTCTTTCTACATTAAATACTATTTATTCAAATAAATAATCATTTTAAAAACCAAACATATCCATCATCAAGAATTGATTTTGTTAATTACACTTATTTCTTTGCAATTTTGTCTGTGATGATACCTCAGTATAATATTTATTTTTAGAGCTCCTCTATCAGGATTTTTTTAAAAAAGCCCAGTAATTTAATGGGCCAAAACTGACTTAATTAATTAACCCAATGAGCTACACACTGATCAAAGTGAATCAAATAAGTTGTGATATGTTAGATTTTAAAAGACAATATGCTAAGATTTTTTAATCTGGTTTGGGTTATTACTAAAAAAAATCAGTTTTATTTTTCATAAATAAGCATGTTAATCCATTCATCTTTTGCTATTGATTAATACTTTTTGCTCCAAGAGCTAAAGTTTTTGAGAAATTGGAAAGCCTTAATTTAAGATAGAGAATAAACTGATATCATATTCTCAATGGGTTAGTCTTAAAACAATGGGAAATGTATGCATCTATAAGGATTATTACCATACATCAAACAAGGCCTTATCTTACCTTTTGATAACTACCTCCATCCATTAACTAAACAGATACTTTCCACTTTAGCTGAATGTAAAGCATTTTTAAAATAGATCTCTGATATGCTTATCTTTAATTATTTGTAGATGATGAAGCTTCCAGAACATTTCAATTATAACTCATAAGACTTAACAAAATTAATTGACTGCCATTCAATATTTCAGGACTCCAACCATATTACAGTGAATTGTTGATTAATTAGTGGCTAGAATTCCTTGGAACATTATTCCATATTTTAAAAATTTCCTACTAGTTGTCTGAAGTAAAGAGCAACTGTTTGAAGACACTAAAAAGTTTTTAAATAAATTCATGGAAGTAGGAATTAAAATAAAACACAATAAATTTATGTCTAACATTGAAGAAATAGAATTTCTTGGATTCAAAGATACACCATAAAATATTTTTCTTATTAATGCATCAACCCACATTAACAAAAACTACATTTGGCATTTATTGGACTCATTGGAAATTGCTGAACCATTATATTTACTGCTAGATAAAGGAGCTGAATGAAAATAAGATATTAAATAAATTCAAGCTTTTAATAAACTAAATAGTTTAATGACTAATGCAAAGGTATTAAAGCACTATGAACCAAATTTGGAATTAATCATAATGTGATGCTTGCCAGATGATGGTAAAATAGCTTGGTTTAACTTGTTGAACACCTATAGCTTTTAAATACTTTACATAAAAGGAATAAAAATTCAGCAGTATACCACCAGATAAAAATTAAAAAACAACAACACACTAGTTAAGTACAAGAAGAAATAATTAATAAATATGATTCCAAAGAAACATTAAAATGATATAAATGGATATGAAATGATGTGATGCATAAATATGATTAAATGGCTTATTGAATTTGAGCAATGGAAGTAACAGAGATGCTAAAGTGTGTATAATTTAACATATATTTAGGATTTTTCCCCAGTATTATGAATTTAAACTTACCAGCAAGCTGATATATTAAAGAAAACAGGACTATTATATTCAAATTCATTGTTATTTCTACAATAATCTTTTATAGACTGATATTTTAAAGATAATTTGTGGTTTTTATATTAGCTACATAATTATTAATAGATTAATACAAATATTATTTTTTTCATTAAAAACTAATGAGTTTATTTTAAGGTTAAGTTTAATTTAAGATTAAAATACATATGTAAAGTGATATTTTATCATCTATCACTATTACTAATCTATGTAATTACATATTCACATATACTTTGTTATAAGAAAACGTAATTTATATAAAGTCTTTTTTAATCTTTGTTGCAACTGAATGATTGATTAGTTTATATCTTTGACAATTCAACTATAAATCATTTCCTTCTTTTCTGATCTAATGTAATAAACGACTGCTAATGAACACATATACAGAAAAAGGATATTTTTAATATATCAGAAGCATGGTAGGCAATAATAAAACTGAATATTTAAAAATATATCTTTTCTATATATGTGTTCATTAATAATAGTTTACAGCAGGGTATATTTTTTTTATTAATTATTAAAGTATTAAACACATTTATACTTGAACATATAATTATATTTTGTATATATATATATAAATATTACATAAATCAAATGGAAATCCATAATGAAAAACAAATTATTGTTTGTATTATAATTAAACTGTACTTAGTATTAGTGCGACAACAGTGAGATTTTACAAATGTATTAGCCAGATGATAGATAGTAAGAGAAAACAACATTTTGTACATGGAGAAAATTATGTACTTATATTATAATGCTGACAAAAACAAATGTGTAAATAAAGATCAGTTAAAACTGACTTTTAGCAGCCACAACTATTTCGCCCTCTATTTTTAGAAATTGAACTACATTTTTTTGGTACTATATAATTGTAAAGTATATCTAACTACAAATGGTATTTTTTACATGAAGATTAATAAAAAAAATTTAAAAAATTTACATTTTTATGCATAGTTTTGAGCCATTCACACGAGAAAATTCCTGGAAATGGTGGCATCTTCGTGCATACCCCTAAATGCAAATTCCTGCAGGTAGGATGAAAACAAAGCTCTGCAGGTACAAAATTGGTATTTTAGCTTATGCTTTGCTCTCATCCACATATTTTTCACATTAGTAGTGAGGGTAAGTTTGTTGTCCAGGTCAACAAAGTTGTCCTGATAGATGATGACAGAGTGAAGTTATATACCATTATCTAGACTGCTTATATTGCTATATGCACAGCAGCCATCAGTGATTATATATGTACCAGGTAAAATGTGTTGCTGTATGAGCAATTTCAGAGTGGCAGCTGATTTATCTTCAATTTCTGTTTCTTGACCCTCTCTCTATCCCACAGAACATCCAATGGTCTTCTCTTATTGCCCCTCTATGGTGTTTTCAGTGAAAGAAATATGACTCATCGATCTCCACAATCCATGATTCTCCAGTCATCAAATCCACTGACAAGTGCTGGATTTCTGTCGAAATATGTAGCACATTTCTTCCTGACAAAAATGACACCAGTCTATGATTACTCATTTGTTAACATTAGTCTCATGAACAATAGTGCATTGGCAAATTATGTTAAGTTTTGCCACATGTGAATTTTAATATTTAATAGTTTCTTTTTCGGAAAAAAAATTTAATAGTTTATAACCTAGCTCAAAACTGCACATAAAAATGTAAGTTTTTTTTATTAACCTTCATGTAAAAAATACATTTATAGTTAGATATACTTTACAATTATATAGTACAAATAAAATAGTTTAATTTTTAAAAAATAAATGCAAATTCCTGTATGTAGAATGAAAACAAAATATAGTTTAATTTTTTAAAAATAGAGGGCGAAATAGTTGTGGCCGCTAAAAGTCAGTTTTACTAAAATTGGACAATATTTAAGTAACTATATTTGTAACTTTTTAAAAACTGCATTTTACTACTTTATTTTTATTAATAATATTAATAGTTTGCAAATGAGTAGCTGGATTTTTATTATTATGCTAAATTAGTGATAACTGGATAATTTAGAAATCCTCATTGATTATTATTTCAGTATTAATAAAATGATGACCAAAATATCATATGCACTGTTTGTATCATTTAAATATTTTTGAATAATATTTGGGTACCCTAATTAATTATTTTGGACCATTGATAACATCACAAAGCTGATCATTCCAAATTTTGTATGGTCACCCTTCTATTTTTAATTTTATATTCCAAATCTTTGTTGATATATTTATTTGGCTTATGCATCCTTGAGTATGATAATACTTTTATAAATGCTATGTCTGTCTAATTTATGTAAATAGAAATAAAATAAAACATAGTTATATATATTTAATCTACAGAGAGAGTAAAGAAGAGAGAGCAGGACTGTCTCCACCTCCAGACCAGCCTGCCTCAGGCTCAATGGTGATGGGACAGGCAGGCTCAATGGTGATGGGACATCATATAATAAAATTTTCAGGGTGCCAAATTGCAACTCTAATGAAAATTCACTGTACTACTTATTATTTAATAATAATTCATTTAATTATCCACAATAATATTCAATGAATGGATAATAAATAAAATTTTCAACACATAAATGCTGAGAGCAATATTACTAATAATATTCTCATAAATTATTATCTTTATTGGAGAGGAGAAAAATCTCAGCTGAACTCATCAGCACATTACCCCATCCATTTAACATCAAAGTCACAATTAAAATTTAAGTATGTTAAATTTATTTCCATTCCCATCATCATCCTCCTGATCCATCACTCTACCATACTCTCAATAATAACTCAGTCTTGCGAATAATAATCTTGTAACTGTTAATTTTAAAACCTTTATTTTCCCAATTAATTTCCTTGGATAACTCTCATTTCTAGTATGATAATCTTGTCTCAGGGCTTCATAACAGTAAAGTGTGAAAAAATAACACTCTGATGCAAATTATCAGTAATAAATGAATATTCTCCCAGGGATTATATCCATAGTTGACCTTGGTTGAATTTCATATAGCCAATGTCTACTTTCTCTATTTTTCCAAATAGTTAAGATTAAATTTTAACTATCAATTTTATAAATAAAGTACTATAAATACTAATAATTTAGAAAATTTAATTAATTAGTTCACTGGGAAGGTATTTGAATACAGCAGATGGAGAAAGGATTTTGTGCCCATCCACCATACTCTATATCACTCAATAATCTGACTGCATATTATAATTCTTAAATTTTAATATTACTAAATTAGTTTCTATAAATCAGCATTTATTTTTTTATTTTTTATTTTTTTATAGCGTCTGTATACAATTGTAATCACATTCATATCGGCTTTAACCAAATTGTGCAAACGCTTTTTACGAGTGTTAAATAATAAATGAATACCCTCTGACCCATACAAGATATAGAATTTATGCAGCAATAAAAGGAATCCTCTTATTACTACGACTCAAATATTTATATATGAGCAAATCTGAAGTACTGGCACAGAAGGTGTGACTATAGAACAGTCACTTTGAATTACTATATATAACTTATGAATGAATTAGTTTCTGTAATTATTAATTTGAAATTGCAATGCTAACTAATTTTTATGTCAAATTGGATAATAAAATTTTATAAATGATCTCTTAAATAATTTACCTGGTACAGTGTAATATTTACTAAGGCAATAAACCTTTAAGAATGGGCGCTTGAAAATGTGAAAGTATGGACCTCTACAGGTCTTAACCACAAGCTTACACTTTGGAAGAAAAGAGGGGACCCCCTCTTTA
Source organism: Epiperipatus broadwayi (assembly GCA_028023455.1). Classification (NCBI taxonomy): domain Eukaryota; kingdom Metazoa; phylum Onychophora; class Udeonychophora; order Euonychophora; family Peripatidae; genus Epiperipatus; species Epiperipatus broadwayi. The sequence continues at coordinate 1,929,495 of JAQFVV010000080.1, read as the reverse complement.
TTTTGACCTACTTTCTATATAAATAGGTGAAGCTGAAGCGGTTAGAGTTGAGAGCATCAAGCTATTCAATACTTTTCTGATTAAGTCCACAATTCCTATTACACATCAATACTCATGAAATCTTTCAATTTACAATGAGTCAATGGTAAGATCTTATAGTTAGAAATCTATTATGATAATTTAAAGTTGTAATTATAAATTTATTTAATGCACATTGATTATGTAAATAATATTTACTAAGGCAATAAACCTTTAAGCATTTGCACTTGAAAATGCAAAAGTAGGGACCTCTACAGGTCTTAACCACAAGCTTACACTTTGAAAGAAAAGTGGAAACCCCTCTTTACTTCAACCTACTTTCTATATTGTAACCCACACACACAACACCACTCCTATACATTATATGAGCAAATGCCCAGGGTGCCAATTATATTAATGAATAGAAAAATTTAACACTTTATTTGACTTAGAATTAATACTGAGACTCTTCTACTTATGTCTAGCTTAGCTCAGTGGAAGGTTACAGGAAGTCCATAACATATAGAATATAAATAAATGAAGGAAGAAATACTACAAACCATTAAAATAAAATATATGCCTCATTTATTAATTAACCAAATAATAGGGACCTGAAGAGTTTTATTTGTTCAAATTAATAAAATATAATATCAATTTGATCTCTTTCATCATCTAAATATACTCTATATTAGCTCATTATAATTTTGACAGAACAGAAAAGCATAACACTAAATAACTCTACTATTTAGCACATCTTAATCTAATTGCTAAATTAATTTTAATCTAGGAATATAAAATCAGATCTCAGGGAATCTATAATACAGTTTGATTAAAGAAATTATACTATCTAGTAATTTATAACTATAAATAATAAAAAAATAAAGAATGGAATAAATTGAATAATGTTTTATTGGGCTAGCAATTAGACAATGAAGGAAATAGGGTATCTTTTAATCTCACGTCATTATCTAAATAATAAACTAACATGCAATCTTTTTATAAGTTTACCAAATGGTATAGTATTTCATATAATGTTTGGATCAAGGAAACAATATTATCAGATTTCAGCATATTTATTATCAAATTTGTAAAATAATGTGCTTATGTTATAATAGATGTGTGGAATGTGGAAACTAGAATACGAATGCATATAAGAACAACTCAAGACACAGTTTTGAATAAATAAACAAAGCATTTATTTATATTTTAAATTTAATTAAATGTAGCTAATTCACAATGGGATTGTTTGTTCTAATTTTCTACATTCACAAACAAATTTGTCAATCTAAGTTTGAAGTCATTTCTGTTACATATTGCATTATTTATTACTTAGACATTTACGAACAGTACGTTAACATGGTTCCTAAAGACATTTGCTTCCTATGATTTATAGGTTGGCAAACACATAATTAATTTTGGTCATTGCAAATTAATTGTTCACATGAAATCTGCAATTCCTTAAGTAATAATATTTTATTTTATGATAAATTCACACATCGAAGAGAACAAGAAATATACCATATTACTGTCCTTCAATCCAACTTAAGCATATACACATTCAATAAATAGCAGCAATTAATTAATCCTTTGTAAGTCATATATTTCTTTAATGAAAACATTTTTTATAAGCATAAATAATAGACAAAATTACCATCATGTAGTAATTTGAAATATAACCACTAAACATCACATGATCACTATCTCATACTAGCATATAATTGTTATTAAACAATTCAAAACAAAAGCAAAACTCTCCATATAGTAGTGCCATCTTGTGCCATTGATTGATCTTGTTAGCACAAGATGGCACTACTATATGAAGAGTTTTGCTTTGTTTTGAATTGTTTAATAACAATTATGTGCTAGTATGAGATAGTGATCATGTGATGTTTAGTGGTTTAACACCAATCCTGCCTAATAGGATAGTGGTGGCTATGCTTGTTAAAGAGCCAAAGACACCAAAATGTATGGGTACTGAATTGAATTTAGACCCATATGACTATTTTAAGCTTGGATTGAAAATATTAATTGTGTTTTCAATTTCATTCTCATAGTTTTGTAGTTAAATAGAGTTAAAAGGTGGGTGCTGGAGGGTTGCATTAGATCCTAAGATCTAGGTGCAGTGCTCTCAGATCCAAGGCTCCTCACTGATGAAGGCCATAAGCCAAAAACTAGTCTGGGGATATTGGATGAGTAGGCACTAGATAGGAATTTTATGCACAAGCCTTCTGGCATCTATTGATTGCTCTTGTTAGCACAAGATGGCACTACTATATAGAGAGTTTTGCTTTGTTTTGAATTTGAAATATAGCATAATAAAGTGCACATGCATTTTCCTGTTTTAATCTGACATTTATATAAGCAGAATATAATTGAACTGAGAGTCTATAGATTTTGTTAAACAGTCCTGCATAGATTTCCTCAAGATATTATAAAATTCATACAATTTTGTTAAAAGATTATAATGTTCATGCACTTTCAGTTTCTTTTTAATTATAATAATAAATAAAAACAAACAAAGTAGAGTAAAGTTATCAGCATAAAGATACATTTTAAAAGAAATAACAATAATATTAAGATTAATGATAGTGTTAATTTAACATTTAACTGAGGAATGGAAATGAAAAGATATACCCTTTTTATAATTTAGCCAGTCATCCTAGCTTAAAACTTTCTGGTAACTAGAATTCCCATAATGACTTTTAAAAATTCACTTTGGAGTTTAAATTGACTTGACTTGTGGAAGAGATCGAAAAATTGGCACAAGCAGAATAAAAAAAGCAATGGTTGAAACAACAATAATAATAAGCAATTATTATTACTAGCTATCAGTTAAATAGATATCCCTTCCATCATTCAAGAGGTCATTTCATCATCCAAAGGTCAACACCACCCTTTACGCTCAGTAATGAAGTAAAAATATTCAAGAAATCTTTTCTTGAAAAAAAAATCATTTTGATCTTCTAAATTAAATCAAGTCAAATAGAACAAAAAAAAATAACTTTTTATACTTTGAAACAAATGAATATTAATTAACTATTAAATAAAATGGTTGATAAGACTATTTAGTTTGTTAAATAATTCACTAATCCAGATATCCATTAATCACTTAATATATATATAAACAATACAAGCATATTTGCAAAATTATTAAAGATATTTACTGTAATTTAAGTGTTTTATTGTAAATGTAAGATTTTGTACTGTAATAAAAATGTGAAAATGAAATGAAAAGATGATACTGACATACATGCATACACACATTCTGCTATATAAATAATACATTATCCTGACTAAATATACCTGATATGGCTCTGGGTTAAACATATTTCACTGATTATAATACCTGCACATGGATGGATGTCAATGAATAATAGATCAGAAAACCATCTAAACAACTACTAACCACTATTCTATAAATAAATAAAACAACTTTACATCAACTTAACTCACATAACAACAATTCCTGTAATAATACACTCCCCTTTCTTGCATTAAATACTTCATCAAATATAATAATAATAAATGCTTGCAAAAATTGCTACCCAAAATTCATAAGTAACTCACATGTAAGTTTTTAGATCATTAACAGATTTTTTTTTAAAAATTTTAGTGCTATTTAATTTTTTTAGTAAAATGCAGTTATTCACTACTGATACCATATAATTTAATTACCTGTGCCCATTCAGAAGATCATAATATAAATAGGTGAAGCTGAAGCAGTTAGAACTGAGAGCATGAAGCTATTCAATACTTCATTGGTTAAGTCGACAATTCCTATTACACATCAATACTTACTAAATCTTTTGATTTACAATGTACAATCTAATAAATTAAACCATAATTAAAATTCAAGCAATAATATATTAAGTGTATGATTAGGATTTCCAGAATTTATGGCATCCACAAAACAGTGACACACAGACAAAGCTTTTATTTTTAAATGACAAGATTTTATTAACAAAGATAAACTAAATTTTTATTTACAATATTTACATGATTTCTCATAGCTTTCCCCTGTTTCTCAACCATAAAAAATACAAACACAACAGCAGATATTGCTAAATTGTAATAGGACAAAGTATTATTCAATTATCCATGAACTGTGATCTACAATTGCTACGGTGTGATTTTATTCCACAAACCGGTAACTATATTATTTGGCTTTAAATAATAATGTAACCTTTGAATATGACAATAATTGCTACCTTTTGAAATATCATTCTAAATTACAAATTACATTGTTTACTTTACAGTTGTGAATAATGGCCATGAAGACCACTCTTCACGAAATAATGAGCCAGTAATTTATACATTAATTAACTCAACTTAATATGTCTTAACTACTTCTCTTTAGAATTTAAAATGTTTTACAGCATTTGCTTATCCTAGCATGATTTGAATGACTATTCAAGAGTTAAAAATCGGTATACAGACAGCTCACATTTTCACTTATAGCATGTAAATCATATATCAATGTCCCCATGGAAGTAATATTTTTACTTGGCTTACCATTCCCGCATTGTTCTCATCTGACTGTAAACTGGAACCTTTAATATGCACTGCTTATTGTTACACAAATATGTTTTAATTCTCAATTTCAATATTTAATTCTATAATTATTCTTGTCTCTTAACTAGCTATTAAAGCTAAATCCAATGCAATGCCTCAGTGCAACAGTTCGCCCTTTCAAACCCACTCACACATAAACAGCATATTTATAACTTATACTCATACAATACCATAACTAATATACACCCATAAGGAAACGAAGTCAGCATCAGCATGAGTGTTGGCAAAAACCCAGAATAAGAGAAAAAGCACCATTTAATTAAGGCTAAGGGTTAAAACTGACTTTAAATGGCCACAAATTTTCACCCTCTATTTTTAAAAAATTGAACTATAATCGTACTATGTAATTGTAAAGTATATCTAACTATAAATGTATTTTTTCACATGAAGATTAATAAAAAAAAATTTAAAAAAACTTACATTTTTATGCATAGTTTTGAGCTATACACACAAGAAAATTCCCGAAAACAGTGGCAGTTTCAAGCATACCCCTAAATGCAAGTTCCTGCAGGTAGGATGAAAACAAAGCTCTGCTGGCAGAAAATTGGTATTTTAGTTTACGCTTTGCTCTCATTGATATATTTTCAACATTATTAGTGTAGATAAGTTCGTTGTCCAGGTCAACAAAGTTGTCTTGGTGGATGATGACAGAGTGAAGGTATATACCATTATCTATATCGCTTATATTGCAATATGCATGCCAGTTGTCAGTGATTATATGTGTACCAGGTAAAATGTGTTGTTGTATGAGAAGTTCCAGAGTGGCAGCTATCCCACCAAACACCTAGTGACCCTTGTCTCATTGCCCCATGGTGTTTTCAGTGAAAGAAATATGACCCATTGATCTCCACTATCCATAGTTCACTGTTGTCATCAAATCCACCGACAAGTGCTGGATTTCTGTCAAAATATGTAGCACATTCTTTCCGGAAAAAATGACACCAGTCTATGACCACTCATTTGTTAACATCAGTCTCATGAACAGTAAAGTGCATTGGCAAATTATTTTGTGTTGCCACATGTGAATGTTAATATTTAATAGTTTATAACCTAGCTCAAAATTGCACAGAAAAATGTAATTTTTTATTTTTTTTATTAACCTTCATGTAAAAAATAATTTATAGTTAGATATACATTATAATTGCATAGTATGAATAAAATATAGTTCAATTTTTTAAAACTAAATGCAAATTCCTGCAGGTAGGATGAAAACAAAATATAGTTAAATTTTTTAAAAATAGAGGGCAAAAAGTTGTGGCCACTAAAAGTCAGTTTTATCAAGAAATCATCTTACGGTGTAAAATTAATAAAGTGGGAAATTCATCCACTATTTCTAAATACTTCATAAATTTTACTATAGAGTGAGCGAACTGTGCTACACCTTCACTGGAGCTAGGTGGTGATATTTTATCCAACCACACAAACAAGGGTCATTCACCAAACCACACGCACATATATGATAATTTAAATATGAATTACATCCACAAAATATTGCACTGACTTATGAGCTAACAATTTTCTCAGCTTAACTCTAAATCATTTCTAACTTTAATAATAAAATAAATAAATAGAAGAAATGTGCATCATTTACGAAATTATCTTCTCCCCCCCCCCTTTGGGACAGTTATTTCATTCTGTCGCAACATGCATTCCATACTAAAATATTATTTTATTAGCATAAAATATTTAATCATAATAATAATAACCCGATCTTTAAAAACACTTCGTTTACTAAATATTTTCATTCAAAACTTTCACTCATCATTAAATTAGGGTAAAGCAATAATTTTGTAGTTAAATGATATATCTCAAAACTTTATACTAACTCAAACTAAAAGAACTCTAAACTTAAGCATATGAAAACTCATTAGAACTTATAAAAAAATAATAACAAGGAATAAAATTATACTTAAATAGTTTTTGTTCAATCATCCTCCAAGTCTTTTAGATTACTACTGCAAATCTCATGTATAGTTTTGTGTACACATATTTGAATACTTAATTCATGAAAAATTCTAATAAAATAGTTCCTGGACTAATTCTGAAGGCTTAAACATGTAGCACATAAAACGTTTAAACAGAAAATATTAATCCAAAGGGTATTTATTTTATCAATTCACTTTGCGACATAGATAATCCTTGCAATTCGAAATAATAAAATTTCTTAAATAACCATTAATTTTTTTTACACAGTTTATGTTTCTTCAATAGAACTTTATTTAATATTAAAAGGCAAGCAGCTTTCTCTCAACTCTCTTTCAGATATGTACATAGGTTTATGGCAACTTAGGGTGGAAAAGACTAATAATTCACATATTTTCTCATAGAATTATAGCATTATATTTCATCCATTTTGGAATAGGTTGGTAGCATATCGATTTAATTAATGATTATGTTTCCTTTCTGCATTTAATTATTTATTTTTCATTGACAAAATGTCACTTCAGACGATCCAGACAATATTTTAGGTGAGAATTAACATATAACATTTGTATTGGAATTCAGTTCAACACCTATTTTTGATAAAAAAATAAATAATTTCCTATCTAAGTTTTTGATGATACAAATAATTATGTTCATCCATTTTAATAAGTGAACATTTGAAATACAGATCCATAAAATGCAGTGTTTCCTCAATTTTCTTTAAGTAAAATTTGATCTGCAGTTGATACTACATTATTTGCCGGATGACAGTTCAAGATGATACAGTTGTATAGAAGCTCATGATGATGATTGACTTCAGGAAGACCAGTACAATAAAAGTTTAGCCACTAATCATCTTTTACATTAATATAAATTTTTAATTAAAATTTTATTCAGAAATGGAGCTAGAACAACAGTAAAAACTTAAACTTTTAGTATTTTTAAAATGAAAATTTAACCTGAACGAAGTTCCCCTACAGACAAAATGATGATGAAGAGCCTTAAAGATGGCTGAGCTTAAATACTTTTGGTACCTCCTATCCAATTTCTGAATGATACTTTTTGTCAATCAAATTATATTCAATTTTTAATTGGTTGTCTCTTATTGTTTTATAAATTATCTATTTACATTTTTACAGACAACACGTGGTTTTGTTGAATTTTCCCACTTGTGAAAATCCCCCTGAGAGAATAAAGTGAAAGTTTTTAATATAAAAAAAAATAATACATATCAGACCAACTTTAAACTCAAGACTTTGAATGGGAATTGGCTGCTATGAATATGATATTGAAATAAAGTAATACTCTCAAAAGTCTCTCCACCAATACCACATACTATCCCCAATGATTATTGATTGTTCCTATAATTAAAATTTTCTAGCACTTTGTACATATATTCATTTACACACACATATATAATTTTATTTAAACCGATTTCTTAATACTTTTTTTTATTAATTCGTAATTTTTCCTTACAACTTTTTTTCAGTATTTTACAATTATAATTTACTTTTACAATGACAAGATTTTCATCAGACACTTTCTTTATTAAATAAACAGGATATTTACTTTATAAACTCTTTGATTCATCTGCACTATTAATACGATCTGTAAAATATTTTCACTAAATAAACCTTCAATCTCAACCGTTTTTCATCTTTAAATCTTTGCTAATTGATATCTTAAATTAAACAATTCTTATTTTAAAGCATTTCTAAATATTTTGTTTTCGTAGCAAGTAATTTTCTGAAAACCTGTTTAATTTTTATTTTGATTTGAACTTAGCACCCTCTGAATAACTCTATAACACAAGTAATGCATTTTATGAGGAAAATTTTAATATACACTGTTTTAAATAAAACCAGCTTCAAACTTAGGAAGCTTTGGTTAAAACCAAAGGCTACAATATATATATGTTTTATATTACTGTAAAGTTTTTTGCAATTGTTACTAATTTTCTGTAAAGTTTACAAATTTAAATCTTTAGTTGCTTGGAATATTAGTGAGAGCAGTTATACAAGAACTAATTTTTTCTGGGTTGATTCATAGTAGAAAAACAAATCTTTGTTTTCCTAGTTGAATAATATTTATAGTTCTCAGCTTGATATTCAAGTACTCAATATCTATTGACTCTCACAGCAACTGACTTAATTTTTTCTACAGATGTATAAACTTTTTTTTAATTTCAAATTAAAATATATAATTAATTATTAAACCATTAAGCATCACATGATCACATCTCCTATACTAGCACATTAATTGTGGATAAACAGAGCAAAACTCTCCATACAGTATTGCCACCTATGCTAAACAGAGTAATCAATGGATGCCAGAAGGCTTGTGCATAAAATCCCTATCTAGTGCCTACTCATCCAATATCCCCAGACTAGTTTCTGTCTTGTGGCCTTCGTCAGTGAGGAGCTTTGGATCTGAGAGCACTGCATCTAGATCTTAGGATGGATGAGTAGGCATTAGATAGGGATTTTATGCACAAGCCTTCTGGCATCCATTGATTACTCTGTTTAGCACAGGTGGCAATACTGTATGGAGAGTTTTGCTCTGTTTATAATTAATTATTCTGTACGTGGTTTGTTTTTGACCGATTTTTACAATGTTGGTTTACAAATTTAAAGTTTTTAATTTAAAATTTTTATCACTTAAATTCATTAAAAGCTAACCAGTTTGTGAAATTAAATTATTAAGTATTAAATTGAAATATAAAAGTTTAAATATTTGTTTTATTAAAAATATGATCCTGAGTAGTATATAAATTTATTTGGGTTAAGTAATTTTCATAAATAACATGTTTTTTTAAAAAAAGTTTTAAGTTCAAACTGGCAAAAAATAAAAATGTGGAGAGAGTAAAATATTTAATCTTTAAAATTAATTTAAAGGTGTAAGTCAGGATATGTACAATTTAGTATTTTATGTTTATAACATATAGTTTCCTATCACATTTATTTTGTCAATTATGTTAATATGTACTACATAAAAATATTTCATCACTATCAGCAATGGGAACTCGAAACGAGTATAGTAGCCTATTGCTGATAATGTTATCTCCACACAGTAATATTTCCTGCTCATCATACAAATATAAATCATGATACTTAAGGTCTCTAGAATGTTTATCAGTTCTGGTTTATAATATTATTAAAAATTCATACCTTTGACGAAATCCTGTTAGCTCTGGATTATAGCTTTGGGGTTCATTATACACTAATGTTGCTCTAGTTAGTTAACTTGATGAAATTCATGAATGAAAAGTGAATTAGGCAAAACAGATGTAACAATAACAATTTCCTTCCAGTAATAACCTGAAAATGGTCTTTACATCCTCTCAATGGCTATTAACAACCCTGACAAGGTATCTGCATCACTAGGTAACAATAATATTACAATACATTTAAAAAAAATTACATAAATACACATACTAAAAAAATTATGTATTTTACTAACCAGATGGCATATCAAGGTTAAAATTATATATGTGAAAAAAAAAAATCATATTTTAAAAAATAGACGATGTATGCATATAAAAAAAAGATAAATACAGAGTTTATTCTAAAATAAACACATATAGTAGGTGGATTTATATCCAAGAAAAAATAATATTGGCTAATAATTAACTGAGAGAAAGAAGGAAAAAATATTTATACATGTTTTAAATAGAATGACACAACAAATAATTACACTTACTTTTCAATGCTTTTTTGTCTTTTTATATTTTGAATCTTATCCTTTGCTACAAAAACATAAATATGTCATCTAGCAAATAGTCTTTGTGAAGACTTTTTATTTTTTTCCTATCCCTTTCTGGGAGTTTTCATCTGAAATAAACCAGTTCACTAAAAGATAATTGCCTTAATGTGTTCTTAATTCATTAGTCACTCCTATGCGGTTTATAATCAAACAATTTTCATCAATGCAGTTTTAGAGAAACTGTGGAACCTGCCAAGTTTAATAAAGTGGGTCATTGTAATTTTTCTGTGAATGTGTTGTAGTTTGCCATTTGTTTGACTGGTCCTTGTTCATCTTTCTTCTTCTCTCGATAAGACACAACTATAAGTATTTATGTATGATAGAGTTAGAATGAAGTAATTAAGTTTTTTCTTCATGCTGGATTATGTAGATTAAACATTTTATTTTCTTCTTCTGTGGAGTACTGTGCAATCAGGAATGGATTACAAGAATTTTTTTAGCAGATTATTTGTTTAAAATTTAGCTTACATACATGTAAAACCATTATGTATTTGAATTATAATGCACTCTTTCTGACATTAGCTTGCATGTCCAATGGTTTTAACAATTATATCCAATAACCACAAAGTATTCTGATTCCAGAAAAAACAACTGCCAAAATGTTCACTGACCTAAATTTATATTGATAGCTCTTTATAGGTTATCAATTTAATGACCTCAAATCACATAATAATTAACACATCATAATTACATACCTACCTTAAAATCACTGTCAATGATTAATTTTTAATAAACACAGAAAAAAAAAAGATGACTAATGATGATTGGAAAGAGAAAAGGGAAATTAGAGAAAATAATTTTAAAAGAATTTTTTTTTTCTTTTAGTGCTACAAACTTATTCTGAAATATCAAGTTTTTATAAAGTGCAAGTTATTTCAAACTCCTATTGTGGATAACTTTTATAAAACTGTTTTTATTTTTTCTTCTTTTTCAAAACTAAATTTTATAATCAGTTAACAAGCGTTTTCTGCATAGAAATATTTATTTGAGAGAAAATACCAAGAACTCACATGTACATAGAACAAAACATTTATTTAGTGAGATTTTTGAGAATCAAAATGCTAATCAATAGCATTTCATAATTTAATTTTTTATTTACCAAGGTTTTAGAATAAAGTACTGTCAATTATTATCATCCTATTTGACATTTTTTTAAATACTTAATATAGGTTCACATAGCTATAATATATATATATATATTATAACGGAACTGCTGGGTATATCATAAGATGATGTGAATATGACTCAGTAGTTGGATGATTTGGATACAATGTGTCAACCAACCTACAACAAGTCATATCCTAAATCTATGATTTGATGTCCCATTTGGGTGTGCCAGATATTACAGACTCAGAAATAGCATATAACAAAGGGAGTGCATTTCACTACTATCAGACCCAGGCCTTCGAATAAGATGCTAAAGATGTCACAATGAAATCCTTAGCTCCAAATCACATCTACTTTTAGTATGCTAACTTATCATTTACTTAAAATATTCCAATGTAATTTGTATTAAAGCATATTCATACATCTCCCTTTTTAGGCCCAATTAACCACAGAATTCAAACTAAGGGAGTTCTTGCAGTCAGCTCTCTTCAGGGATGGACTTACTCAATTATAGACCAAATATGCCTATGTATAAGCATAGATAAAAATAGTGATGATGATCAATCAATTAGGAGAGCAATACATAATGATGATGATCATCATCAAACCTTTAATGGTGTAAATTTATAATGATAGTGATGATGATCAAACATCTAGTGGTAAAAATGCACAATGATGATGGTGGTGATCAAACAAAGATCAGATTGGTTTAAACAACTTAATACATTTATTAATAATTTAATAATAAATATTTACAAACAATAAATAAATACTCAGTTAACAAGAATGGTTTTCTATCATTTTGATGGCTTAACACTAGAGAAAAAAAATTTGAAATACATTATATACAAAATGATATTAAATAATTCATTAAATATATACATAAAACAAAAAAGAAAAGCAAAATGATAGTTCAGTAATTCTAAAACTACCCCATTAATGTAATTATTAGAATGATATTTTTAAGTTAGGGTAAATATATTTATAACTATTTTTTTATTAAAATATATATATAGCCCCACTCCCATCTATGTATGTGTGTAAGTCATATTAAAATTAATGAAAGATAAGAAAAAGACCATTTACAAGTGAGTTAATTATGTACTCAGAAGTAAAAAAAAATTACAAGTAAATATTATTAAAACTTATTAGTACCTAATATAGTTTTGTTTGTACTAAAGTTTGCCCTCAATGTTAAATATATAAAAACTTTATTTGAGGTCACCTTGATGGATCAATGTTTAATTTCCAGAGGAATCTGTAAATGTACTTTTATTAAAAATAATACATATTAATTGACTATGATTTCTTTTTTTAAAATACCTCAACATATGACACCTATCTATTCACTGCTCTCACTTTTAAATTGCAGGTGATCGAATTTGAAAAATGAATCTTAAATATATAATAAAAAAAATTACACTATATAAACTTTCAAATAGAAATAATAAAAGCAAAAAACGTAATAATAATCACGTGAAACAAAACAAAATATATGTATCCTGAGGTAAACAAGCATTTTGTTTACAGTTCAGAGTTTATAAACTTAAATGTCAATCTCCATACATAACATTCCTATTCACCATTCAGTTAATATTTATATCTTTCATGCTAATTGGTTAAAAACCAACACATACAAGTTATTTCTTCTGAACATATATAAATCCATTGAATATTGATGTTCACCAGTGTTTTATAAAATAGACATTTTGATGGTTACTTTTAAAATGACATCGAAGATAACTTTGGAAACTCCTACAGTATTGGTCTTTTACCCCACACACAATGTAATGACCATTTTATCAATCACTATTAATTATATTGTGGCATCAATATATATATAAATAGCTTAATGAAATAATTAATTTCTAGTATTTTCATGTTTCTTTTTTCTTATTTCCAAAACAACGATTTCAAACTTGCAGTATAAATTAAGTTATTAGTTCATTCTTGCTAATTATAAATTGAAGTTTAATTTTCCAGTTTTCTTCTATCCAAATTATAAAGACTTTATATTACTTTTAAAATATAGACATTAAGATTTTACTGTTTTCTTTCCTTTTTAAACACTGAACTTTTTTTTTAAAAAAAATAAAAGACTTTTTATCTTTATGTCTTGACAGTTCTGCTTTTAGACCACAAGTGAAAAACACTAGATTGTTTTTCTCATGCTCGCTAAAATCTATTGTTACAAACTAACCAAAAAAAAAAAACAATTATAAAACATTATTTATTTAATCTTCATTATTGAAATTCGATCACTTAGCAACAATTTTGACCTCATATTTATTTTGACTTTTGATTATGTATGTCCTATAAATCAATTAATTATTATTTTAGTTGATATTAAATGAAGAAAAAAAAATTAATTTCTACAAATAGACAAACATATTAGTTTATATATATGTTTATATACATATTTACTTCATGTATATAAGCAGGTATGTAGGATAAATTATTTGCCTACCACTTGGTCTGAATTCAAACATTGTAAAAAAAACTGGGACAGGTGTGAAGGTTAGTTGTAAGCCATCTCTTACAATATATATCATTAAAATCAGTCAACACTTAGATAATCTCAATATAACAATCAACAATCTCAACCTGTTGTCAAGGAAACTTTCTTTTGATAAGAGAAAGAGAGAAATAGATTTCTATTTACATATTGAACTATTTTCATCATCTAACATTAAATACTAAAAGTCTTTAGAAATTTTTTAAAACTATTTAAATTTCCCAATTGCATTTAACCATCACTATATGCTAACCTGTATGCTATTACTAATAGTTAGATGTAATTGGAAAATTTAAACATTTTTCTAAAGACATTTATTATTTAAAATAAAGCAATGTAAATTGTTCAATATATAAGTACAACTAAAATGTCATTATCACAAACTTTCAGTAAAGAGAAGTACATTAATTTGAAAGAACATAGAGACTAAAAGTAAATGGATTCACTGAGGAGCATATCTTGATAGTATCAGTTCTTAGAATTTATAGATGTAAGAATTAACAGTATGAATGATTTTAAATATTAGTTTGTATATTTTATCAGTTTTGAATACTAAATTCAGAGAGTTTTGAAATTAATATTTTATTTCTTGGTGAATAATATTTTTGCAGGAACATCGTTAAAATGTAAGCTAGTATACACTATATATACGTGAATGAAAAGAGAGATTGGAATAAAATATAGCATAGTTCACAGATCATTATATATTTCAAATCAAAAATTGGATATTGTATTCAAAATTTTAATATACACATTGTATTTGATAATCTTTTCTGAAAGCCAATTTGGTCTTAGTAGGATTAGAATAATATTTTGTATTAATATATGTATAATAAATTATCTGCTAAAATGTACTATACTTAATAGTTTCAAACTATATAATTGTAAAAAATAAACAGTAATAATATAGAATTTATACAAAAATACTTGTCATTACTTTGTGATTATTATCAACTGAACTTGTAGAGATAAAAGCAGATGACATATAAATAAATATAATATAATTTATTTCTATTCAAATCCTGGAAAATGAGGTCTTAACTGATGTTTGTCTGCATTAAGTTCACTTGATAATTATTACAACTTAATGGAAAGTACTTTTGTATAATTTCTATATTATTACTGTTTATTTATAATTTAAAATGACTATATATCATTTGAATAATAAAATAAATAAATAAAATGAGCAATAACTTGTAAAGATGTTTTTGTAGTTACACTTTATAAAATAAAGATTTGTAAAAGGCTAATAATGATTATCAATAACATTATTTATCCATTACATCAGAAATTTATTTTTAATTATTTTGCTAAATAGTTTGCTTCTAATATTTTTTATTAGTCATTCATTAGACTAGAGATTACCCACTTAATATTTCTCTAGTGTAATTTTGATTATACTACTCATATAAGATAAAAACTAATTTCTATCTGTTTTAACACCTTGTGGAAGAATGTAATCATAAATCTATGATCAAAGACAAGTAAAGAATATATATGATGCCCAAGATGTACATTTCATGCTGAACCAGCACTCATCAGTTAGCCCAGATTAATATGTGTAAGAGATTGTATTCTAGGCTAATTTATGAGTGCTTTATAAATTATATTTCTTGGGAATTATACATTTTTTTCACGTTCATTTGATCATAGGGTTATGGTTACATCCCTCCATAAGATTTTAAAAGTGGATAAAAACGAGTCTCTACTTTGCATGAGAGTAGAATAGTGAAAATTATATTACAAAAGTATTATTCATTAGATTGCTTCTAGTTTTAGATGAGTAAGAAATTAAAAAATAGAAGGCACTATAAATAGGAATTTTGTTGCCAAGCAAATGCAGGAAAAGTGTCATGGCCAAATACATGTTTCATATATTACTTTTATCAATTTGACCCAAACATTAAAATTGTACAGTCTTTACATTAAAAAATAAGAAGCATTGTTACCTTTAATTAAAATCTGAATATTTGGAATAAAACTAGTGTTACATAGGCATAAGAATTTCATCACATAATCACCATCTCTTATTCTAGCACATAACTGTTAATAAACAGGCAAAACTCTCCATACAATAGTGCTATCCTGTGCCAACCAGAGTAATCTGGCATCCATTCATTACTCTGCGTGGCACAGAATGGCACTACTGAATGGAGAGTTTTGCCTGTTGAATAAGAATTTGTTGCAACTTTATTTATACTAGAAAACAAAATCAGAACTACAACTTATTACCATATGTTCCAGAAGCAACTATCCAGAATAATAATGAAATTCATCATTAAAACTTTTTTTGTTATTTAAGAGTATGTTGATATAGTGCTGTTTGTATTTAAAGAATACCCTATAGAACGTTTTTATTTTTTGAAAGTAATCTATATAAGACTTTAGTTTTGCAACTAACATTTCTCAAATTTAAATATATTATTATCAAATAATGTAAAATAATCTTCATTAAATTTTAACTTAAATGGATAGTCCCTTAAAAATATAAATCAACTTAAATATATTGATGAACTTTTTAAGTGTAAAGACAAACTTCAGTGTTAACCCAGAGGCAAAATTCTCCATACTTCAATGTTGAGATACTATCAATTGCTTATTTGTTATAAGAAAATGAGACATAATACGCTATCATCATAATATAAAATGATCAATAAGATTTTAAAAATTCAATGGCAAGATCATCAGAGTAATTTGTGTGTTGTTTTGCATGTTGGATGTAATAATTAATCTATATTGTTAGGGCATATCTTTGGTGGATTAGACATGTGAAGAAAATGAATGATATCACATGATTACCATCTCTTATACTAGCACATAATTGTTATTAGACCCATATAACTATATAAGCTATGGAGCTTAGATTGAAAATATTATTGTGTTTTCAATTTCATTCTCATAGTTTTGTAGTTAAGTAGAGATAAAAGGTGGCTGCTGGAGGGTCACATTAGATCCTAAGATCTAGGTGCAGTGCTTTCAGATCCAAGGCTCCTCACTGATGAAGGCCACAAGTCAGAAACTAGTCTGGAGATATTGGATGAGTAGGCATTAGATAGGAATTTTATGCACAAGCCTTCTGGCATCTATTGATTACTCTGGTTGACACAGGGTGCCACTACTGTATGGAGAGTTTTGCCTTGTTTAAAATGGATGATAATTGTCTCACGGTGACTGAATGGGGAGGATTATCGAAAACCAAATCCTATTTAGATTATAAAGATTAATTCAAAGTATTTTAAAAAGCTGTCACATTCATTGCTTTTACTGATTCTGTATTCCTGAGAAATTGTTTCTCACCCATATATAAATTTTAAATATCAGTTAACAATTAATATATCTGATTTTTTTATTTAAACCTACACACACATGGAGTTATTCACATTTCTCTTTTCCACGTGTAATATCTTTTATAAATATATTAAACAACCACCACAACGCATTTTTTTCAAATCATATGAATAAAGATACAATAAAAAATGATCTCCATGATGCATTTCATACCGAACCAGCACTCATTAATGACAATCATTATTTATCTAGAGTGGATGGTGACAAAGTTATGGGTGGAATAACTTTGACAATTGTAAATCAAAATAGATCAATTTTCTATACTCTACATATGATAAAGATATTTATGAGAGATGGTGACCTGGACCAATTGATGAGAACTGGTTCAGCACATAATGCAACTTGGAAATCATTTGTCTTTTATCTATTTTTATTCGTATGATTTGAAAAGAAAGTGTAGTGTGTGAAAATTATTTAATACATTTATAAAATTTTACACTTTATAATCTTGATATAATTATTATTTAAAAGTATATTGCTAATATATTTATTATATATACTACTAACTATAATAAATAATATAAAAACTCTGCCAGATAATGAAAATTATTCTACACAAAGCGTGATGAACAGAGCAACCAAAACGCAAAAAACATTAATTATAAACAACAATTTGCCAAGCGTTTTCGGTACCGTATACTAGAATCATGGCGACATATTGAAACTGAACGGTTAATGTTCCAGTACATACTCAGTGGAACATTAATGTTATGCTGATTGATTGATTAATTGAGGCTTGGTTTATCTAAAAACGTTATCAATCATTGTAACACTAGTGTTCCACTAAGCATGCATTGGAATATTGACCGTTTAGCTTCAATATGTCGCCATGATTCTGGTATACAGTACCGAAAGCGCTTGGCAAATTGTTGTTTATAATTAATGTTTTTTGTGTTTTGGTTGCTCTGTTCATCAGCTTTATTCGTGTATAATAATTACTAACAATACTGATTCTTTTTATACAAAACTAAATTTAATCTTAAATGTTTATCTTCATATTCTGTATATATTTAATCTTCTGTAAAATGAAACTTTCTTCTGATCCATAGTTTCTTTTTATTATGCGTTTGCCTTATATACAGCTTTTTAAAGATCTCTTAATATTTTTCATGATTCAGTTCAGTACTCTACTAAATATAAAGCGATATGGCAGCGTTACTCTAAATTCAGCTTTAATTTTTTTGATGATATCAATGATACTTGTATTTTACTTTTGTTCTCTTCTTGTTAGTTAATCCAACATATGTATCCTCCTATTTTTATGTTATCTACAGCTTCTGTTTTTTAATCTACTAAATGTCCAATGCATAGAAATACAACATATTTCTAAACATCTTTTTTTTTTTCAGAAACATAAATATTTTTTTAAATGTTATTTTTTCATGAAAGTAATTCATCCAAATTTAATTTAATGATTTTATTTATATCTATATTAATAATTATTGCCAGAAATATTTTTGTATATTTTTTATATATTTTTTCATTGCTCATTTCTTATAAATATCTGGTATTTGCTTTGTTGATTTTAATAAGTCATTGGACATTATTTAGTCTAATATTCCCAATAAGTCTTTAGTTTTACTTATTTATTTTTATCTATATCTAACTTTTTTAAAATCTCTATAAAATTATTTTTAAAACAATAGATAATTTGCAACCTTTTAATGACTTAATTAATTTCTATTAAATACATGTGCTAAACTTCTGTAAAAGATTTTTCAGTGATAAAATTATCTTGTTTATATCTTACTTTCAAAAATTAAAACTTTATATACACTTTAGAGTAGATACAAGAGAAATCAATAATAGCATAAAATTAGGTCGATAAGAAAGTTTCAATGAATACATATAAATGTGGTATGCAAACCATTTACGTGTATATAGAAAAATCAAAAGTAGTATTAGATCAATAACATAGTCTAGAGAGCTACATGAGAAAATTATGATAGACAAATTAATGCAAGTATGAAAGAAACATAAATAAAAAAATAAAAATAAAATCAAAGGTTACACTAGTGCCTTAAGGCAATGCATCATATGCATAATTTTTTAGGGATATAAAGGAAGTCAAAGCTATATATGAGGTTTAGAAATTCCATTGATTAATGACTATCTTGGCCCAAAGCCAACGATGACCATAACAATATTTATAAGTTGATATATAAAAGAGACTATTGAGAATCGTTAATTATGTATATAGGTAACTTAATCAATGTTAAGCTTTTTAGTGTTATCATCCAATCAAACAACTACTGTTTCATTTTTTTACATATCAAAGCGTTGACGAGAACCGAACCCGGGCCAGCTGCTTGGAAGGCAGCTATGCTAACCGCTAGACCACAACGCTTGACTATTGTTTTATTTTACTAAATATTACTTAACATTTTTCAACATAGTAGGTCTTTATTATGATTTTTAAAGCTCCAATTATAGGATAAATACTTAAAGATTCAAATTTTTTTATAAGCTATAAACCTTACAAAAATATTCGTTGGACTTTCTCTAATTCTCCATAACACTTAGATATAGTTTATTTTAAATTCTTTTTAAATTCAGCTTTTTAAATTTTTTTTACACATAATTGTAATAATATTTGATTATATATAATTGATAAAATATCGATAAATCAGTGATTTTTAATGTTGCTTTTGGTTGTTTTAAGTTTATGAAGTATTTAGATTTTATAAACTGCTTTTCTTTTTCTGTAAAACCATCTTTCAAGAAATCCTCTATGTGGTGTTTATAAATCTTATATTTTCATAGGTTATAAATCCAGAATTTGGCTATTATATCATATCTTATCTTTATAATGAGTTAATAAATGATTCTAAAAATTTGATGGAAAAATAATATTGTTCTGCAAAATGTAAAACAATAGTCACATTTCCTTATTTTTGTTTAAAATATATGGCATATTTCAGGTGATTTTCCTGTTACTGTGTGTTATATTTTAATATTTATTACTGTATAATGTTTGTATAAGTATTTCATATTCTTTATTATATTAACATTATTTTAGTAAGTATATTATTATGAAATATCTTAGTCTTATGTAAATATTATATGTATATGTGTGTTCATGGACTAGAAAGAATATCGCGTGTGTGCATTTCATCACTCACACTTTAAAATAAAGCAAAAAAGAATCTCCTTAATGTGAATAAAATTTCAAGCCAATTCTGATTTAGTGAATTATGTAGTTTGACACAGCTGTTGAAGGAGATTCTCCTGAAACTGATAATGCAAACTTTGTATTATCACAGTTTACAGGTTATAATTTGGATATTATAACAACTTACATTTTATTTTCATAATGAGTTAATAAGTGATACTTCAATGCTTTTTATTCAAGTAATTTATAAAATGTATATTACATACATAAGTATGATATAAAAGTTATCACATTGCACCCTTTATATTTTAATATAAACTAAAATAATGCATAGAATTCTAATTTAATTATTGGATTTACATTTTTAATAATAACTAACGTTCCCTTATAATGAATATCAAAATGCTTTATTTCATTTGGTAAAATAGTAATTTGTTACAAGTCAAGAAAATAAATGTCATCAAGGCTATATAATATTTTTTATGATTTGAAAAAATTTCCAATTAGTAAAATTTAAATTACATTCAGAAAGAAAAATATTATTTAATTTATTTAGGATTTTTGTTATAATCTTTACCTAATTTTCAAGTATATGAAGTAGTTTCGGTTCTATTAGAAACTATGTAAACTTATAAGAGTTATTGTATTATGTTAAACTTCTATTTCCTAATTATGGGTCATTTAATATACTGTACATTGTACCATGTTTGACTATTCAATAATAGTAATGTCTTATCAGTAGTTAGTCTGTTTATACTAATAAATGTTTTAAATTTGAATATTAATGGAGAAGTAAGCACATCCTAAATTAGATGGGTTGTTCTTTCTTACTGGTTTTCTTCAACCACACTCTTTATGAAATCATGTAACATATTGTCATCATAATCTTTATTAACACCTTGATTAATTTCACTCCATATAACTACCATAGAGTGGGTGTATCTTGTATCCATATCTTTTACTTTACTTTCTATTTCCTCTATTTTTTATATTGTGTTTGTAAATTTTTTCCTGCCAGTGATTTGGCTGTTTTGATTTCTTCCCAAGATTTTGTTTAATTATTTCTTCACCTGCACTATTTTTGCATTTAGTTGTTTCTCATTTTTTGCCAAATCTGCCATAGTACTAATCTGTACCTTATTAATCTTTTCATTTACTACTTCCACTTGATTATCAAGATATTTCTTTAATCATGGTCATTGAAATCTAAGTATCCTTTCTAAAATCCAATCTTATTATCTGATATCTAGAGTTAGCTTTACAATTAGATATCATAGGGAGGATATTTTATTTCATAATTTTTTATTGTTTGATTAGATTTTTTTGTTGGATATTCAGAAAGCAATATTGGATAGAGACGCAGTTTAAGTAATGAAATTATATTTTGAATAATTGGTAAAGCTGATCTACTTAATACCATTGTATAAACTTTGTGAGAGTCAATTTCTCTTCTTGAATCTTCTGGAAGAATATGTGAAAGAACAAGAAACCATTGCAGAAGAATGTAATTGACTATACATTGATAATTTTCATGATAATAATTTCTTAACTATCTAAAAGTTTTGTATGGGCATTTTTCCTTCAATCAGAGGCAAGGTATTTATTAAATAGAATATTCTAGTGCTAGAAAATTGTCTGTAACTTCACAATCCTAAGTAGTGCCATGAAAATTTTTAAAAAGATTATTTTTTTAAAATATTTTAAATCAGACCTTAGATAGATGAGTTAAATAAATTAATCTATAGTCTAAAGTTATTCCTAGATAGAATGAATAGGATTGGGTTGCAGTATATTGTGAGTATTATTTTTTTTTTATTGGATAGAACTAAGACTTCAATCATTGAAAAAAAAAAAAAATTCTCAAACCTTTATTAGGAAACTTTTCTGAAAAGAATCTTTTATGTGAAGTCAAACCATTATCAGCAGCATAAATGAATTCTGCATTCTACACCTGGAAGATCACTGATGTAATATTTTAAATAAAGTAATGAGAGAGCTAAACCCTGTTGTAGTTTGTTCTACTATGATTATCATTCTGTGTTACTTGAATTTTTCTATTGTAAAGGATTTATCAAATAAGTTAATGCTTTTTGCTGCAATAAAAATCATTTTCCAAACAGAATCATAAGTTCAGATGAGATCAATAAAAGTAGTTCCAGCTTTTAATTAATTGTGGATGTCATATCAATGTGAGTAATTGAAGATAAAACTTTTCATCACAGCTTTTACTCTAGCCCAAATAAAAATTGATTTATAAATGGATAGTTCTTGATTATTGACAAAATTTTAGTATAATTTTTTTCAAAAAGCTTATAGAATCACATAATAATGCTAATGGACAATAAATATTTAGATCATTGTTGGGTTTATTTGATTTTAAGACTGTTACTATTTTGAATTTATGTCAAATTTATTGGAATTGTTTCTGTATCAACAATGTTGTTAAATAATTTAGCCATCCATGTCTTGGTTTTAAGTTCTAAATTTTTCTTAGGACCTTTCCTGGTTTATAACAATTAATGACAAGTTTAAGTTCACTAATGTATTTTAGTTTTTAAATTGATATTAAAGAAACACTATTTTAAAAAAAGTTTTACAATCTGCTCTAGAAATTTTTTATTAATAAAATAATATTGGTTTAAAAATACAATATATACAACTGGAAATATCAATAGTAATGGCAGTAGTAGTTTTTTTGCAGGTGCTTATACAAGCACCAAGATTATATAAAAAGATTATATAAAAGTGGCTCAATTTATTAGAATTGTTGTGGTACACTCCATTCTCACTTTTCTTTTTCTGGAACCATCCAGTAATTGCGTAAATTTGTTTGCAATTTCTGAATTTATGATATTGCCCTTAAAAATAATTTATGATTTTGTTCCAATCTGAGATCATTAAGAATTTTCTCCTCTGGGAGCTCTCATTATAAATTTGTTAAAAATGTTTCAGCAAGTAGCTATCAGTGAGATTCTATTAATATTCCATTCAAATTATCCAGCTTAGTGACATCACATAGCTTTCTCTCAAATTTCATTTCCTAACAGGATAACTTTCAACTATAGAATTGAATTATGTCATATATGGAGTAAATAATTCAACAGGTATTAGTAAATCATTTTTTATTGAAACAAACTTAATTCAGCAGCTATCTCTGTTTTTTTTTTTACTTACTAGCATTTTTCCTCTTGGCTTTCATTGGAAAGTAAACAAATGCATGCTGTTTAAATCCACCCATTTAAAAAAGTTATCTCTTGATTCTGATATTCAAACTACAAAAGCTACTCTCTGAATTAAAATATTATGATAGTACTTAGAAAAAGTGTAGAAATACCTACAATAGAAAAGAAGGGCCGATTTGCATTAGAAGATTTGTAAATATTGTATACATAAAAAGTATTTACTCAAATGATGATTGCAATATTATTTTAATTATCTTCAATAAAAAATGTGTACTGTACAAAATGCTTAACATTAAAATAGCATATCATCTTTAGATGTATTCTATCAAGAATCAATATGAACCCAGGATATAAAAAATGACATTCTAAATAAATAATTGCTCTGTAGTGCAATTCCATCAATACTGTGATGAGCAAATAATTCTGATTTTAATATACTCTTAGTAAGTTGAAATTTTGATAAAATAAGATCACTTTGTAAAGGACTGATCTAAATGGATGGTAATATTTTTACAAACCACTTTGCAAATAGTGTGTGTTAGCAAATAAAACTACCATCATATAGAAACCATACTACATCTTAATAAATGCCTGATTAACGGTAGATAATTATGAAAACACGAATTAATGATGAGAATTACATGTATATGTGTGCATTAAATAAAACTTTTAGACTTATGGTTGAGATCTCTAAAACTCATTAATTCAAGTGTAAAATGAGAATACAATTTAGTAAAATGAGAATACAATTTAGTAATTTGTAATATTAATATTTCATAGTTAATTCATGAATTTTAGCCCTAAGACTATACTTAAATATTTTTTATTATAAATATATGAAAATTATTTTTATTGCAAATTAATCGTACTCTTCAAAGAGTAAAAGCCTAGAGTTAAATTAGTCAATAAAATAACTAAAATTATCTCACATTCAAAATTAAACAACATTAGCCAAAGAAAAACACTGTATAACACAAACAATGTTTTCCCTGCCAAAGCAGACTTCTGAGATGCAAAGGTCTAAAAAAAATATTATATTTGCTTTCTATACAAATAAGATATATATTCTGAAATAATGCTAATTTGGCCTCTATTTTTTTAAAAAAGTATAGATAAGTTATTTAAAACTTGTTTGTTGCTTAGTAATAGTTTATGAGACATTTCTATAATTAAAAAAATATCATGCCTAATGTTATTTCTAATGTTTATATCATAAGTCTGTAATAAACACACGCAAACGACGGAAAAGAAAAGTAAGAAGCCGGAAATAAAAAATCATTAACAAAAGATGGAATAATGTCTATCTATCTAAATATTGGTATATGTAAATTAAAGCATTTATCAGTTGATATAAAGCAATCTTAGAAGTTTAGTTACAATAACTATGATTATGCTGATCGGCACCAAAATGCATTAAGCTAAATCAAAATGGAAATGTTTCTTCTTTTATACATAGTAAAGCATATCTATATATGTGTGTTCGAAGTTCGTTGCATATATTGTGATTTTACAGGAATAAATTTGTATATTCGTTATTATAAAATAAATTATTAAAATACAATGAATAAGAGAAAAAATATTTTGATGCTTTTGATGCTTTATTTATTGGGTATTAATTACATTATTAATCCAAGAATTGAAATAAGCTACATCAGTATAAACTCCAGGATAATTAGGTCTGGCACATCCAATTCCCCAAGAAACAACACCAACTAAAGTACCTCCAACAACTGCTGGACCACCAGAGTCTCCCTAAAAAAAGGCAATTAATAAATTTAAAAAAAAAAACAAGTTACCATACACATTCTTTCTTTCTCTCACACTCAATAAATATATCTGTAATTAAAGGGAGTAAATCACCTATCCTAAGGCTATTAAATTAAAATCACTTTAAATGTTGAATAAAGGTCAAAAAATAAAATGAATCCATATATTCTTGGAGTGCTATATTTATAAGCATAACTTAGTCAACCTTGCTGAAAATTCACAGTAAAATGAATATATCGGCCAATTGGAATATGGCATAGTTATCAAAATACTAATCAATAAGTGAATAAACCTAGTTCACTGTATGGAGCAAATCAACTTCTCTCAGATTATGAAATTAAAAACACTTTAAATGTTTAATAAAGAATCAAGAATAGAATAAATTCACTTATTTTTTGGAGTTCTGACATTTAGAAGTTCACTTTTGTCAACTAAATTTATAACATTTTTATTTAAAAAGAATTGGAATGAAATATAATTGCAAGCATGGCGCTAGATAAAATATTTGCTTATTTACTCATAATTAAGTTTCAGTAAGAATGACATCTAGTAAATTCTAAGTAATTACACTGACGTCATTCAGCCAAATAACATCGTAAATAGTAATTTAAAGTGAGAATCTACTCATGCTATCTTCAGAAGTTTTTATAAAAGAATTTGAGTCATAGGAATAAGAGGAATTCTTTTTATTCCTGCATAAATGCTATATCTCGGATTGAAGAAGAGAGTATTCATTTATTTAACACTCTCAAAGGTGCGTGCTCAATTAGCTTGAAAGGCTGATATTGGAATGAAAAAAGAATATGTTATAAAAGTATAGGAAATAATAATACATTTTAAATACTTAAGTTGGTGCAGAGATGGAAAAAAAGAACCGATGACTGCCAAGAAAGCTTAATATGATTGGGAAATTAAACCTGCATAAAAGTACAAACATTTACCATTGTGGTCACTCTTGATCTTTTTTGATGCAATGAAAACAATGTATGGACATCAGAAATGTTATCACAATCCTACTAAATCCAGAAATGATACTCTTTTATATAATGTCAATGATATTTTGAACAGATGGAAGGAATATTTTGATCATCATTTGAATAATGATACAAAAGTTGAGATGTTGACTTTTAATGATAAAACCATTTTATCTACTGATTTACATCATGGCAAAAATCTCCATCTTAGTGAGGTCAAACAGGTCTTTGTAATCTTAAATATAAAAATGCTGCAACTCTTGATGAAATACCTGGAGAAGTTTTAAAATATAGTGATGATATGTTAGCTTTAAAAATATTCAAACTTTATAGAAATATATAGACCCGTGAAGTTTTGCAACCTGATCTTAAAGATATTTACATTGTTCCAATTTTTGAAAATAAAAGAAATAGACAAGATTGCAATAATTATCATGGAAAGGTATTTTAAGAATTTTGTTAAATAGATTGCTTCCAGTTACAGATGAGTGTTTATCATAAACTCATTATGGTTTCAGAGTATCAAGAAGCAACTATAGGCATAGTTTTTGACACTATAAATATGCAAGAAAAGTGTCATGAACAAAGGAATGATTCATTTTTGTTTTATTAACTTGGTCAGGTTTTTATTTAAATAATCAAACCAAGTTTATGGCATTGTTTGAAATTATTTGATTGTCCATCAAAATTTATTTATATTATACAGCTTGGTGGAATAAGAAATAGTGTTATTACTATAGGTGAAAATTTTGAGGCATTTGAAGTGAAAATTGTTGTCAATCAAGTATGTGTTTACAGTCTATAAACAATTATAAGGACCACTGTCATAAAAATTAAAAACAATGTTGGAATACACATACTTGATTGACAACAGTTTTCACTTCAAATGTCTCAAATTTTCCACCTATGGTGAAATTTTTAATTTGAATCGGGCAGGAAAATGAAAACAAGAATTTCTTCTTATATTCTGGATTTACCACATGCTGGTAATTGTGCTATTTTTCCAGTTTAGAAGACATATTACAGCTTGTATTTAATATTTTTAATGCAACATATTTTGGATGTGTTTATTAATGTTCTTTATCAGCCTGTAACAGAAAAAAAAATCCTCAACATCTTTTAATAAGTTTAAATACACTGATAGTTATATATATATATATATATATATATATATATAACTATCAGTGTATTTAAACTTATATATATATATATATATATATATATATATATAAGATGGACTTGGATGTTGAGATATAATACAGTCCCTATTGTGCTGCTATTGCTTTTAACAAGTTAAAAGTTAGAATGTTTTATTCCAAGGTTTTAATTATTGCAACTATGTTCGTTGTACATAGAGCTGTTATTTTATCTAATTTATTGTATGAAAACTTGAACATCTTATTGGTGGTTATGAAAGGATTAGAAAAGTTTTATTTAAAATTGCTCCATAAAATTTTAAAAATACAATGTCAATGTCATAAATTCTATTAATATGTTATTTAACTTTCACTATGTCATACTATAGATCTAGCCCACTATTATAAAATTACATGTTCATAGGATTAGACTAAGACTTTCTTAAAAGGAACATGAACTGAGAGAGATAAACCCAGCAGATTATCCTGAAAATATACTAAAGAAATTCAATGTCAATTCTTTCCACTGAGAAGAATAAAATATACTGAAAAGCTATAATTACACATGGTGCTGAAATAGTTCATAAATAAAAGTTCTCTGCTGAAAATATTAAATATATTATATACCATATACTCCTTAATTAACATTTTACAATGCAATTTTAACATATGATTTAGTTCTTCTTGCTTACAATTTCAACTACCCTGCAGTTATCATCAGAGGAAAATGGTGTAGCTGTAGTAAAATTTAAAAGAGTTCTGATGATGACTGCAGGGCAGTTGAAACTGTAAGTATGAAGAAATAAATTATATGTTAAAATTGCATTGTAAAGTGTTATTTAAGGAATATATGGTATATTACATATATAATTAATCAATGCAAATGAGAAGAAGTGGAAAGAAATTTTAATACTTCAATAACTGAAGATATTAAATGATACCATCTTAAAATCTCAAGAAAATAGAAAAATTGTCCAGCAGGTTCTATATGTGGACTCATTTGGGTTTTACAGAATGAATTGCAAAATCATGTAAATATCAATTCTAGAGCAATTTTTTCACTTTTCTCTCTCACTTTTTTTTTATGTGGTTAGAATGGCCACACTTATTTGTAAGTAGTTATTTATTACTTTTTTTTTTTTGTTTTTTGATAATTTAGTTATTTATTACTTAAACATTAATTTTCGAAAATTTTCAAATTTTTCTATATTTTTTTTTTTTTAGAATTTAAAATTTATGATACTAACTTTGATATATAAATAGATTTATAAAATTTATTTATTAATAGAATTTTTTCTCAATTTTTTTTTTTTTAAATTAAGCTTACGTTTTTTAACTACTTAATTCCGCATCGTAATGCAATTCTTTTTCTTGTTTTTACAATTAGCTCATCAATATACATTTGATTAATCCAGATTAACATGCGATATTGACCTTCTAACTAATAATAACTCTTTATCTACTAATATTAAATAAAGAAGTGAAATGACTGTGGTGCAGATATCTAAAAACAATGTTATGCTTTGTTTTTCTCCGAAAAAATTTGCAAGCTTCACTTTGTTCAAACTTAAATCCAATTCTTTAGAACTTTAGTATTATTTAAATATAATTAAATTTTAAAAAATAAATAAAAAAAAAAAGTTCTTACTTGACAGGAATCTTTACCACCTACATCTACACCAGCACAGATCATGCCGGCAAGAATACTGCTAGTACCATAAGCCTGTTTGCATTTGGTAGTACTGACTAGTGGAACCGAGACTTTCTGGAGAATGCTTGGAGCTGTTCCACCTGTAAAATGTAAAATTTTATTATAACTGGAACAATGTCATTAAAAGTTAAATATATATATAAAGTTCGTTCACCTTCTCTAAGAGCACCCCATCCTGAAATAGTAATGACAGATCCTGCAGATGGAGAACTGGTGGCTAATGATACAAACTGTCGGTATTGATTACTAACAACAGGTGTTGATAATTTCAAAAGAGCGATGTCGTTTTGAATTGTATTAGAATTATATTTTGAATGTTTAACAATTTTAGAAATTTTGTGACTTGATTCACTACTTTCTGTTTTGCTCAAAGAGAGTTTGCCAGCTTTTATACTTAAAGATGATGCAGACGAACTAAAATAAAAGTTTTAAAAATTAAATAAAAATATTAATATAAAGATATAACTTAAACTATATCCTTTACTAACGTTAAAAGAATTAAAAGAGATTTAAACCCGGACTTTCAAGCTCCCTACAGCCATCCATTCCATCCAATATAACTTATACATATGACCACATACAAGTGAAAAAGACAAATGATCTCTAATACACATATTTCATGTTAAATCAGCACTCATCAGTCAATCAGGATAATCATCTCCTACACACATATACAATCAGTGCTCAGTTTATATTAAGATAGCAAATCTTCATACTTTAATGGACAGGCTTTAATCTACTCCAAACCCCAACTCTTTAGCCATCCATATCACTGAAAATCTGATATGTAATGCTCGAAGATCTTGATGATACCAATATTATAGTCATATCCATGTTGACCTTAAGTCAATGTGATACCTCATATGTAGTACCTTAATATGTCCATTTAAATACACAGAAGAGGAATGGGCAGAATACAGAATGAAGTGTAATATTGAAATACAAGTATAATCTATATACATAAGCTTTAATGTTTTTGTTATTTTCATAATTTATTTCACTAAATTATTGTTTTAAAATTAAAGAATATTAGTTATATACATTTTTTATTTAATTCTCAACACAAATGCATAACTTACTGTTTACTTATAGAAGGGACTGTAGGGCATTCAACAGATATAAAAAAGTTCAAAGTTGCTCTAAATTGAGCTAGACTGGAATTTAGCAGATAAGAGCTAATATTTAAGAAATAATAAATATAGACAAACCAGCACTATGCATCAAGAAGATATTGCTGGTAGAATGGAAAGTATTCTCACCTCAAAGCAAATGAAACTGATTTATGCTTATGGTCAGTCCAGAAAAATAAATAAGAATGACTATTGCTAATCATCTCACCAAAGTTATTTTATTAAGATTATACTTTGAATAATAAATATATGTAAGGAATAATGATGGGTAGTTCTAACAATAATTTAGTTACTAACCAATATTATAATGGATGGATGTAATTTTTATGCCTAAAGAATGTGATATCAAAATAGCTTGTTATCAATTTCCAAAAGGTATATTTGCATGCCAACATATAAATTCTGATTATTATATGATTAACTTTATTATCAGTATTAGTATTTTGATTATTTGATACATAATGATTACCCAGTGTGCAGCATAATTATTATGTATATATTCTAGTAGTTTCTTGTTGACATATATATAAAATTAAATTTTCCAATTTACAAAGTGGTTTTTAATTAGTAATTTCACTCACTGTAATTAAATTGCAATCTTTAGGGTCTATATAAATATATTAGACAATAGATAAAGATGGATTTCCACATTTATCTTAAAACAAGGTTGCCTTAACAATTGATTGAGATTGTTGATTGTTGTTATGGATATTGGTATTGTTAAAGTGTTGACAGCTTTTATATATATATATATATATATATTGGAACAGTTAAAGTGTTGACAGCTTTTATATATATATATATATATATATTGGAACAGTATAGCAGACTTATGATTTATTGCCCCAAGATTGGGGCTGTTCCATGTATAACAGTACAGTCCTATTTCAGAAATCGAGGAGATCACATCTAACTATAGTCAGAATAAGGGTCTTTGTGTAAGATGCCATGAATGAAATAATGTAATTATAATCAAAAATTGAATCCATATTAAACAAGATAATTTTAAAACATATCATTCAATGGTGATGCAACCTAAATTAATTCATCCAACCTACATCCCTGTTGATGGATGCACTATGCTTGAAATTCAAACTCAGGGCAGATAATGCATTTAACTTTCTTCAGGCATTACCATCAATACACCATAATAGAAATTATTTCAATAAATTATTCTGAAACTAACTTATTTAATATGCTAATATATTAATTTGATATGATATATGTGAGTAAGTGTGTGCATTCATCAATATTTTATTTGGTAAAATAACTAAGCAAATCAAATAAATAAGGGACTTCCTTGAATTTACAAATTAACTTTAACATGTTTATTAATGAGTAACAATATGAAAATATTGTTATGTAACACAAAAAAATAAAAAATTTATTGTAACATGTTATTTATAACATTAAGTTAATTATTACCCCCACATTCCCATAATAGAAATATATACATTGTAACACAAATACATTTTAGTAATTTATAAAACTATAATAAAAAACTTAAAATTTAAAAATTATAATATAACGAGGTAACTAACTAAATATTAGTTTAAAATTATGTGTATCAAAAAAATGATTCACCTTATAAGATTAGTGTAAACTAATATTAGTATTATAAATAAATCTCTCCATGTATAGCTATATTATAAAATAAAGAAATTTCATGCAAAGAGGTTAATCTTTCACAGAAAGATTTTTAACAAATATTACTATGTTAATTAAAATTAGTAATAAACAAAATTCTGTTCTGTCATATATAGATTCAATATGGAGAATAACAAACTCTTACCTCTAAATTGAGTTAGTATTAAATTTACCTTGGCCAATGTTGCTTCTTTTTTAAAAAAAATGGAAGTCCTAAATTTTATTAAATAAATAAATTTTTAAAAAAATGTTTAATGTAATGATCTTCTATTTCTTTTCATCTAGATAATTTTCTAGAATGAAGTACTCTTAGCATGAACAATTTTTGAAAACAAAAAACAAAAACAAAATTTAGATATCAAAAGTATATAACACACAAATAAAATCTGAAATGTTGTTTCAGAAAATATTGTCCTAGTTCCTTCCATGATGAGGTGAAGAATGTTCTTTAATAATAAAGTTCCATGTTCTTTGTTCATCGATCATCGCAGAAGTGATTAAGATATTCTGTTGATTAGGCTTCCTTATATTATATATAGGTGGCAACAACTTCTTCAGATTATTTTGCTACCAAATAATTTCTCATTGAAAACTATATTAATGAAATGCAGATATATTTTAGGCATTGTGTAGAAAACATAATTACATTCTTTAGTTAAAACATCAGCATTACATCCCATGACAAATGCTGTTCCATAATACATTTTCAATAATTTTATATCTTAAAATATTTAATTTCAATTTAAATAAATATTTTGAAGACATTTTTCTTTGTTAGAATTTCTCTTTAGAACAATCTTTTTAACTTCTATGTTTTATAAATAAAAATATGTAGATGAGTACATTTTTAAAATATAAACAATGAAATTCAGAAATAATTTATCTACTCTTTTATTGAGTGAATCTAGAGTTCTTTTAAAATGAAATTTCTATTTCCAAGAATATTCTTTAAAGTTATTTATCCATCTTCTTTTGATATATTTGTATTTGGAACATATCAAAACAAATGAGTACAGTAGTTAATTTTTTTAAAAAAGATTGGATTAAATTATTAAAAATTTGGTTTGTTTTTTATACTTGAATCGACTTCCAGTAATGTATATAATATTTGCTTTTTGTGATTTTATACTTTCCTATTGTTAAAATATAATTTATAATTGGGTTATAAGTTCTATTTCTTTTGTTTTAGTTGCTAAGATATGACATTGACCTGAGTTTATCTCCTAGTCTACTTATTGATCAATAAAATTCAATCAGTGCAAACAATTATTTATATATGTTAAAATAATAAAATAATCATTTTAAAGTTATTAATTTCATTAATAGATATTTAAATATCTAGTCTTCTAACTTAAGATTTTAAGGCTTGAATTAATTTATATATCTATCATAAATAATAAGCTTACAAATTATAAGCTTACATTTATATTTTTATATATGTTCTGATATTACGTTTGGATAGGTTATGTTAATAGGATTGTAAGTAACCTTTACAATTTCCCTCCTGTAAAAGGTTTAAATTTTTTTTATTATAATAAAAAAATTTTAATACTTTAATTGAATAAATGTGTTATACTGTTGTATACAATTTGAGTATTTATATAAAATTATAAGTTGGATTTAATAATGAGTGTCATGGTTTAAATTGCAAAGATTTTTTACAGTTCTCACCCTGAAGTTAAAATTTAATGTCATACATTATTTATATTTAATTGGAGAATGTTGGTGTATATATATATATTGTGCCCTTTTCTATAAGTCAGTAATAGTTTATAACAGTCAATTACTAAAAATTTTAAATTTTAGAATATGTTCTTTTAATACATTAATTATAGTAAGTCAATTATATCTTTAAAGTACAATTTGAAGCTAAAGAGAATACGTAATATATAAAATCATTTAAAAAATAGTTATGTAAAGCTTTAAAAATTGTTTCATATGGTTGTAAAAGCTGGCCATATTACACAGCTATAAATATTAAAAGTATATTTAAAAATTCGATTTTAATAGTTTAAAACTGATAATTTAATAAATGCTATGTTTAAATTTATAAAGTCATATTTAATAAGCAAAAATTAATATCGTACATTTTAAAAATAAACTTTGTGATGGTGAAAATTATATCTAATTCTATATTTTCTAAATTGTTTTTTCAAATTTTTATAATTATTTTATATAATATAATAAGTGTATCAATTTTATAAATCTAGGCAGAGAAATAGATTAAAAATCGTCTGTCAAAGTTATTAATCATGTGACTTTTAATGTATACTCTCACACACATGCTTGTTTGAAATAATAACAAAGTTTAAAATATTTTAAAAGTTATATTATAGAATTGGATAGAATTATTGCCTATCATAAAAGCAAATAATAATAAATATTAAGTTAACTGTCGTTATTGCATATTTAAATGATGTAATGTTTTAAATAGTATCATAAAGACGAATACAGTTATAATATAAAAATTAAATATTTTATTTAAATAAAAATAGATAAATTGAATATTAAGAAATGGAATAAGTTATTAAGGTTATTTTAAAAGTTATTTTAAATGTTTAAATAGTTTTAATAAAATAATAATTTATTTAAAAGTAATATTTTAAATAATATTTTAGGTTCATTACGTCACAATTTCTAATTTTGAAATTCAATTCTACTATAAACTAAAAATATGTAAATTTGTTCTCAAGCTAAAGTAAGAATTAACCAATAGGATTAGGTATTCTTACAGACTATAAATATGATTTGCACGGGGGTATAGGGGGAGATTAATAATGTATTGAAACCGGAGAAAGTCAATTTTTTTTTTTGGTATTTTCTTATCGTTTATTTTGCAAAAACTAATTGATAATTTTAAAGTGTTTTGCAAAAGAAAATTTTAGAAAAAAATTATATATTTAGAAACTTCGTGGAGATGATTTTCTAATTTTTAAAAGTACTTACCAGTCGTATTTTATCTAAAAGTTTAACCTAAACTACGCAATAAAAAATGGATATACTACGAAATAAAATGGATATAAATTGTAATACTGAAAAAATATTTGAAATATTTATTGATACAGCTTATTTTATGCATAACCGGAGAACTTTTTTTTGGTACATAAAAAAAAAAACCACAGCACGGACATCATACGGAGTCTAATGAAAAAATTGGAGACGCATTATTATTTATAAGCCTATCCAAGATTTATTTTAAATGGTAATAAGATAGTTATATATTGCATGAATTATTTTATATAGTATGATATTCAAAGGAATGAAATGTTATATCCTTTCTGAAGGTAACATTTTTTAAAATATTTTTCAAGAATTAAATAAAGAACTCAGGAAAATATGTTACAGAAGCGTTTTGATATTAAAATATCCGTTCTTCGAATTATTTAAAATGTATTTGGAAAAGATTTGTTCAAAAGTACTTGAAATTTTTATTTTAAAGTGATATTTAAAAATACCAAACGAAAGTTTAAATGTATCAAGAAGGAAACATAGAATAAAAAGGGAACACATAGATGAATAAAAAGATGGATCCATGGAAATACAAATAGTACTTAAAAGTTTATCGAATATTTTAAAGTTAAATTAGATGGATTGATGCATTGGAGAATATTGGTAGAGAAGACTAAGAGGCTTCACGGGATTAATTAATATTATGATTTAATAATTATCGTCTTAAATACTAAAACCAATGATTATTTTATATAAATTTTACTAAATGGATTAATAATTATTTTTATTTTAAACTTTAACGCACTTGGAGAAGAACATTTTTGAAAAACTCTAGAGAAAATAATAAGCATTTTGGACTTATCACAAGAAAATATGTAACTATAGTTTTGATTCCTTTTATTTTGTTAACCTAGTTTAAATCTAAATTTTTATATAAGATTAAGAAAAACATAAAAACATTAATTTATTAATATTAAAATTTTATAATATAACAATCTAATAATTTAGCTAAAAATATTTTAATATAAAGTGTATGGGAGTGAATTTTTTTTTATATCTGCAATGCTCAAGAGGATAAAGAAAAGACTACTGAACACGATGACTAGATAAAGGTTATTGGTAATAATAATAACTATTGATAATTTATAATGTATATTTTTTTGTTTTCTTTAGATCATCCATAAATTGGAAGAATGAAGTGTAAAAGTTTTTTTAATTATATGTAACGCATTTTCATACAACATTTAAAAAAAACAAAAACATTATGAGATAGGATTGATTTGAAAATATGTATACGACGATTATTTTTTTTTATTAGTAATATAATCCAACATAACAAATAATTATGTGATTCTTTTAAAATTTTTATGTTATGGGATATTCAAATCTTGTCTAAGTAGATTGTATATGATTAGACATATAGAATAATGAAGCAAGCAGACTTTTCTTGTGGAACAGCTAGATTGTTTAACTATTAATGAATTTTATTTATTGTTTTGTAAATGCAGATAGTTATTTATCGATGTAAGATGTAGAAAAATCTTGAGAAATAATGTTGAGATAGTGGCTTGGAAGTACTTAGTGAACAGGAAACCAAGATGATGTTTTAAAAAATAGGATGTTATAAGGAATGGAAATAATATTTAGTCTTTATTTGAATATCAGCATAGTTAACATAGCCCTATGACTGATACACATTTTATTTGGACAGTGTTTATATTTCTTTAAATATTTGATGTTCTAATAAAGCTGAAGAAATAGCTTTAACATCGTCCCTGTACTAGAGGATATTAGGCAGGTAAATGCCATACCTCTTCGCACTGTGCTATGATTTTGAGATATGTTAAGAGTAATACTCTAGCTTTCTTCCTTAATCCTATGCATCTGTTTTCGCTATCTTTATTTCATGTAACTGCATCATTCAGTAAGATATTTTTAAGAGAAATGATAAATAATTTAGAACTTAGGTTATGCTATCGTTTTGTATAAGATTGGTTTATTTGCTTAGAAGGAATAGGACGTTATAACTTAAAATTGAAGATCCAAAGTATCCTAAGGAAAGAAAAGAATCATAGAATATATTTTGAATTTTATTTCGGAAATGAAATATAAATTTTTTTTTAAATAAAGTATCTAAACAAAGATATTTTCTTTAAAGTGATAATAATTTTATATGCTTTAGTATTTTTTTTTTTAAAAGAAAATAAGTATTGCATATTTTTAAAATACAATAGTACAAAGTAAATTATGTAAACAATATGCATAGTATATTTTTTGTTTATTGATTAACAAAAATATATTGACGATTACACTTATATCATACTAAAGTAAGGCTTAAAGAAGAATATATTATGATTAGTAAACATTGTGTGATAAATACTAAAATCTAGTACTAAATTTTGGATAATATTTTGTGTAACATCTTTGACTTTGCAAGATGAAAATTTTTTAATATTTTGAGAAGTCCATACTCATTATAAAATTTTGTTTTCTATGGAATGTTTTCTAAGTATGAATTTTTTAAAATAAGATAGCTTAATAATATTAAGGATAAAATGCTGTTGCTAATAAAGTAGATAAATATATTTGTAATAAGTTAACCATAATGAGAAACCAAATAGTAACATTTTTTTAAAATTTTGTCCTAAATCTAAATAAAGATGTAATTGAAATATAAATTATTTTTTCTATAACCCGGTAGATCAAACTGTAAAGTGAAAAGGTTAAGGATATCCACTGTAAATAGTGTAAATAAATTGTTTATTTATTTGTTGTTAGTAATAAACTTTGTTAAATTTTGTTATTTCAAAAATTTTGTGTCTGAGTTATTTATTTCTCCACATTGCTGCATGAAATCACGATATATGCATAATAATCGAAACAAATATATAATTTTGCACAAAAGATAGAGAATTATTTTAAGAATTTTAAATATTTTATTGGTATTCATTATAATTAAATAATCATAATCTTGCATTATTTTATTGGTCATAAATCAGTTATCACAATATTATATTAAATTATATGCTATCAGTTGCGACACCTATTTTGTTTGTCAGATTATTAAAATGCTACCACGTATTTATTATATCATTACATAAAGAATATTATTATTGTTATTTATTATTATTAGTTTAAGTGTAGTAGATTATGACATAAAATCCCTTCTCATATTTTGCTACCGTATTTTTTAAATTAACTTAGAATAAACTTTATGAACCTGAGATTATTTTATTTGAGCTAGATTATTATTAAATAGAAGATTAAGATTTAATTATTAGTTTAATCTTAGTGAGTAGAAGTTATTAAAGTCATAAGAATACTATGAGTTTGTCATTTGAAATAGTAATAAAGGGGGGATAGTGTTCTTATGCCATTGAGGTAGTATCCTGTGGGATATTGGCTCAATGTAATCTGTCTTGTCAACTGTATTTTCACTTCAAGTCTCATGAAAATATTAAATATTTATTTAATTTATTTTTATAAACTGAACCTTATTCGTATTGTAAATTTGAGCTAGTGAAACATTTTAATTTTAATGCTGAATATTTTATTTATTAACTATTAACTGAGCTAGAACCTATTTTATTTTATACCATATATTATCTGGAAGTGAATATGCACAAGAGCAAGGTCAGAATATATATATATATTATCAAACTTATTTATTCTAGTCTATCTTACTATTACTTTTTTATTTTTCATTGTTTATCATGCTGAAATAAGAATTATATAAGGGTTATTATGATCATTTTATGGCAAGAGATCAAACAGTAATGTGTCAAGTCTATCTTACTATTATTTTTTTTATTTTTTTATTGTTTATCATACTAAAATAAGAATTATACAAAGGTTATTATGATGGTTTTATGGTAAGATATCAATAATAGGCACATAATTAATTAAGTATCCTTTTACCCTGCTCCTTTTTTGAGGCTTATTGGGTTTCTCAAAAGGAATAATTAAACCTTGGAGTGTTCATTTTACATTAATCATCTCTTCAGTCTCAGTTGACTCTAAAGTATCCCAGTAATTATTTTAGAATTATCTGGATCTACTCTCATCATAAGTTAATTGATCTTATCTCATTTCTTTATCTAATTAAACATATCTATTCAGTATCATCCTGTTTTTCCATAGAAAGACTTCTAGCAATGTGCATTGTATGTTCCTATTAACCCTCCATTCATTTCAATCCAAAATGCATTTGGAGCAGACTCTTTTATAATAGAAAAAGGTCCCTCTTATTGGTGATAGAATTTATGATACTTTCCTTCTATTGGATTACTTGGGTGAGGTATTTTGAAAAACACTTTGTCTCCTACTTTGAACTTATAAGTATTTTTTTTTAATATTTGATCCTTTTATTAGCTTTAGCTGTTAATTGGATGTATGCTTTAAGTCTGACTTTTTTAGAATTGTATTCATTACAAACAACTGGTGGTTTGTAATTATTAAATTTATTTACCTTATGTATGAGTTCATGTGCACACATCCTTATTGCACATATTTTTAACATCTCTTATTTGTAATGCATATATTGGAGATTATATATATATTTACTTTTTTATTATTATTATTACATCTGGGTTTATTCTTGTGGGTTTGGTCCATTTACTATTCCAAAATCATCATCTATGAAGTCCATCCCAGTATAAATATTTTTTAAGCATCAACATTCATATACTTAATAAGTGTGAAAGGACCTTCATAGGTGTTGCACAATTTGTGGAACGTTAAACCTTTTTGTTTAACAGTTTGTAATATTTTGTCTGCTATAATGCTCCAGCAACTTTTTATACTTTGGTCATATTCTTGATTATGGTAAAACTTTAAATGCCATAACTTACACTTAAGGTGACCAAATATATTGCCTTCATATGGAAACATTTTATTTTTTATGGGTTCATGATTCGAGTTAGGGTTAATTTGACTACCCTGTGAACTAGATTTCAATAAATATTTGGAAATATCATTTGAATATACTACTTTCAATTCTTAAAATGTGTAATCTAAGTTAAACTTTAAATTATCCACATGTAAATTTGTCGGGTGATCTAAAGTTCTTTATATGGCCTTGTAAATTATATTGATTTTCTATAAATGTTATTATCTTTGTAGGGTTTATTAATTGGACAAGAGTTTATATGGTTGATATTTGAATCTTTGTAAGATGGTCTTTCACTTTTTCAAGCACTATATGATGTAGAAGAGTGGGCTTTAAACAAGGGTCACTTGTCATATCAAGATCTTTGGTGGCTATTTTGAGGTCATTCTCTATTTCATTTTCTACTAATTCTTGTTTTAATTCCTTATTTTCTTTCTGAATAATAATGAGATTCAAAGGCAGCTGTTCTATTCTTGCGGATAATTTATTTTCTACAGTCTTCATTTCTCTCTTCAAATTTATTTGTATATTCTCAACATCAGATTTAGTTATCATTTCTTTTTTTAAATTAGTTATATCTTTCTTGGTTATCATCTTAGTATTTATTTGGTTCATTTCTTTCTTGGTTATCATCTTAGTATTCATTTGGTTCATTTCTTTCTTTAAGCTATTTGTGCTACTATCCAATTTTACTTCCATTATTAGTACAAATCTTTAGAACATTTGCTCCATCACTGTTATCTCTCCAATAATTGGTTCTGTTTCAACTCTGAGCATTTGAGTCAATTCATCATCAAAGGTCTCTTGAATTTGAGGAGTTGCTTGTTTTCCTTCCTGAGCCTGTAGAGAATAATCAGCATCTACTATGAACCTCCCCAAGTAGTTCAATATACAAAGATTCTTGCTCAATATTAACCATATCATCCTCTAATTCATTATTACTACTACTTAATATTTCTTTAGAACTTTTCACTTCCATTATTACTATTTTTTTCCATTTCTAGTTATCATTAACAAATCTTTTTCTAATAATGTAATAATAATAATATTTACTAAGGCTGTAACCTTAGGAATAAGCGTCTGAAAAATTCGAAGGTAGGGACCTCTACAAGTCTTAAACACAAGCTTACACTATGAAGAAAAGAGGGAATAATGTAATATAAATTTAATTCTTTTTTTAAAGGTATAACTAGATATATGTCATAGGATTTCATACTATGTTTATGCTTTTAAATGTAATTTTACTTTTCCTACTTTTAAAAAAGTTGTTATGACTTTTAATGCCTAAATTATAATTGTATTTTTAAGTGACTGAGTTATCTGTTTATTATTCATTTATTTTATTTTAAGGTTTCCATTTATTTCATTATTTACCATTTTACAATTTCACTACATACTCATATTATTTTTTTAAACTATGGATATAATTAGTGGTAAACTAATGTTTCATGCCCCTAAAGCTTGGCACCATGCATAACAGTATAGCAGACCTTTGATTTATTGCCCAAAAGTTGTTTGTGCCATGTGTGATGGTACAGACCTATTTCAGGAATTGAGAAATTGTAAGGGTTACTTACAGTCCTATTAACATAACCTATCCAAATATAGTATCAAAACATAAATAAAACATATATATATAAATGTAAGTTTATAATTAGTAAGCTTATTATTTATGATAGACATATATATCTAAATTAATTCAAGCCTTAATATCTTAAGTTAGAAGAACAGATATTTAAATAGTTATTAATGAAATTAATAACTTTAAAATGATTATTTCATTATTTTAACATGTATATAAATAATTGTTTATACTAACTGAATTTTATTAACCAATACCTAGACTAGGAGATAAACTCAGGTCAATGTCGTATCTTAGCAACTAAAACAAAAGAAATAGAATTTACAACCCAATTATAAATTAAAATTATTTTAACAATAGGAAAATATAAAATCATGGAAAGCAAATATTATATATGCTTCCGGAATTCCAGTATAAAAACCAAACCAAATTTTTAATAATTTAATCCAATCTTTTGCTAAAGAATTAACTACTATGCTCATTTGTTTTGATATGTTCTAATTACAAATATATCAAAAGAACTCTGGATTCACTCAATAAAAGACATAGATAAATTATTCCTGAATTACATTGTTTATATTTTAAAAATGTAATTATCTACATACTTTTATTTATAAATCATAGAAATTTAGAAGATTGTTTTAAAGAGAAATTCTAATGAAGAGACATTTTTTCAAAATATTTATTTAAATTGAAATTAAATATTTTAAGAAGATATAAAATTATTGAAAATGTATTGTGGCTAAACACCATTTGTCTTGAGATGGAATGCTGATGTTTTAACTAAAGAATTTAATTATATTTTCTACATAATGCCTAAAATAGATCTGCATTTCATCAATATAATTTTCAATGAAAAATTATTTGGAGCCAAAGTAATCTGGTGAAGATGATGCCAACTATATATAATATAAGGAAATGATGATTGATGAACAAAGAACATGGAACTTTATTATTAAAGAACATTCTTCACCTCATCATGGAAATAGGACAATATTTTCCAAAACAACATTTCGGATTTTATTTGTGTGTTATATACTTTTGACATCTAAATTTTATTTTCTCTGTTTTCAAAAATCATTAGTGCTACGGGTACTTCATTCCAGAAAATTATCTAGATGAAAAGAAATAGAAGATCATTACGTTAAACTTTTTTTAAATTTTTTATTTATTTAATAAAATTAAGACTTCCATTTTTTAAAAAAAACAAACCACATTGGCCAAGATAAGTTTAAGACTAACTCAATCTGGAGGTAAGACTTTGTTATTCTCCATATTGAATCTATATGACAGAACAGAATTTTGTTTCTTTGTTAATAATTTTTGTGTAAAAAATTAAAAATTTATTTATTTTATAATATGACTATACATAGAGGGATTTATTTATAATACTAATATTACTTTACAGGAATGGTGTATCACTTTTTTGATACACATAATTTTGAACTAATACGTAGTTAGTTAGTTAGTTATATTATAATTTTTAAATTTTAAATTTTTAGTTATAGTTTTTTAATTATTAAAATGTATTTGTGTTACAATGTATATTTCTGTTATGGGAATATGGGGGGGGGGTAATAATTAACTTAATGTTATAAATAATAGAAATATAGCAAGCAAGAAAGCACGTGTTATAATTTTTTTTGTTACATAAAAATATGTTCATGTTATTACTCGAAATTCAAGAAAGTCCCTTATTTATTTGATTTATTTAGTTATTTTACCAAACAAAATATTGATGAATAACATATCATATCAAATTATTATATGAGCATATTAAATAAGTTAGTTTCAGAATAATTTATTGAAATAATTTCTACTATGGTGTATTGATGGTAATGCCTGAAGAGAGTTAAATGCAATATCTGCCCTGATTTCGAATTTCGAGCATAATGGAACCATCAATAGAGTTGTAGGTTGGATAAATTAACCTCGATTGCATCAGTATTGAATGATTTGACTTAAAATTATCTTGTTTAATATGGATTCAATTTTTGATTATAATTATATCGTTTCATATATGGCATCTTATATAAAGACCATTAGTCTGACTACAGTTAGATGCGACCACCTCAATTCCTGAAATAGGACTGTACCTTTACAATATATATTTGAGTGGACCGTTATAATATATATTGTGTATACGTGTGTATATTTAGATAAAAGCAAACAAAATATCACATTAATAAAAATTAATAAATTTCATTTAATATTGTAATCAGAGACTAAATAAAACAATAAATTTTATATTCATTTGCAAAATTTGGTTTGTAGTTATTTACATCGCAAGAAATGAAGTTTGTCGATTTTAAACATGTTTATATAGAGAGATAAGTTATTAAAAAAGTAAAATTAATGAAAAAAGTAATAAATAATAATAATAATAATAATAATAATAATAATTAATAACTGTAATATTAATTTACCCTTCCACACAATGAGCAGCTGTCACAACCCAGTTAGGATTTATCAAAGATCCACCACAAAAATGTCTGTTGAAACTTTGAAGAGAAACCTATATAAAATACAAATATATATATATATATATATATATAGATAGATAGATAGATAGATAGATAGATAGATAGATAGAGAGAGAGAGAGAAAGGGAGAAAGAGAGAGAGAGAATTAAAGGTGAGAGTTAAATAAAATGATCTTCAAATATCTACTGAAAATAAAAGTCTTTTTGTATGTCTATATACAGAGAAATTGTGAAGACTAGAATGGTTAGTACATAGCAGATTAATCAAATGATGGATTATGAGTTTTTAAGATTTACTTTTTTTATCCTATAACTAATAATAGCTAAATATCCCTTCTCTAATCAATTATTATATAACTTGTTAGATTAGCTACAAACTACTTATTTCAAAGAAAAATCCTAGCCATGTTTAAAATGTGGAAAAAAAAAAATCCAAATTTAGCTCGAATTGTTATTCAAGTCTACTTGAACAGCTTGATGTGTTTGAATATCGGGGTTGTGATAATTCCTCTAAAAGTGATATATTGACTAACTGCAGCTGGAATATAAATGTTAGAGAATCACTTTCAATTCACTGGTCAAGTTTAAAACATTGTTAAAATGAGGGATAGGAAATAACGTTTTTTCTTTTGATCAAAGATATTAATTTTAACTGAACATGAAAATAAAGCACTGTATATTATTCAAATGGCTAAATTAATACTGTTGATTAACCTGTCTTCATCTTCTTTTTTATAAACTTCT
Source organism: Epiperipatus broadwayi (assembly GCA_028023455.1). Lineage (NCBI taxonomy): Eukaryota > Metazoa > Onychophora > Udeonychophora > Euonychophora > Peripatidae > Epiperipatus > Epiperipatus broadwayi. The sequence goes on along the minus strand of JAQFVV010000080.1, from coordinate 1,884,946 downwards.
ATTCGAGAAATCATTAAGGTACTGTGGTATTAGAGTTGCGACATGAAGAATTATAATCGTTTAATCATTAAATTAATTAGGTTATTAAATCAAAAACATATTTTAAAATCTACATTTAAAAAAAAACACAATTTAATAGAAATACGAAAAGCATTAATGTGAAGAATAGTTAAAATGCGTGTTTAAATCAAATTGAGTGTGTATTTGCACGTGTATATTCTGCATAATTTATTTTAATACATTGTACAGGCTTACACCTGCATTTATATATGTAATATATGCGGGATTCGAACTTTCACACGACCTACAACTCTCAGTGCCATCTTATATTGCTGAATCACCTGATCACACACATGTTGAAAAGATAAATAATCACCAATGTCCGTATTTCGTGCTAAACCAGCACTCATCAGTTGGTTCAGATTACCATCTCCACACACATATATATATAATTAGTACTCAGCTTTATATTAAGATAACCAATCTTCATACTTTAATGAGTGCTGATTTAGCACAAAATACACATATTGGTGATTATTTATCTTTTCAACATGTGTGTGATCAGGTGAGTCAGCAATATAAGATGGCACTGAGAGTTGTAGGTCATATGAAAGTCTGAGTTCGACTCCCGCATATATTACATACAGAAATGCAGGTGTAAGCCTGTACAATGTATTAAAATAGATTGTGCAGAATATGCACGTGCAAACACACACTCAATTTGATTTAAAAATGCATTTTAACTATTCTTCACATTAATGCTTTTCGTATTTTTTTTGTTAAATTGTTTTTTTTTTTAATGTAGATTTTAAAATATGTTTTTGATTTAATAACCTAATTGATTTAATGGTTAAACGATTATAATTCTTCATGTCGCAGCTCTAATAACACAGTACCCATAAACATTTCCTTAATAGTTTATATAGAATATTATAAGAAAGGTTTCATACTGTTTGACCAAAAAGTTGGTATATTCTAAAAATAGACTTTGGATCAAGTAGTCTATTAGTTAATCATTGTGATAATTTAAAGTTGCATAAATAATATGAATTTTCCATAATTATGTTTTATAGATTAAGCCATATTCTACAATATAAATTGAGTCGAATTAATGCTTTAAAAGCAAGGGTGATTAATAATATTTAATTTGAAATTATTTTTGCGATTTTGGTATATTGGAAAAAAAAAGATGTTTATCTCTATTTTATCTTATTTTTAAGTAAAGCTTTAATTTTTACTATAACACCTGATTGCTTATAAATTTTATCAATATTTGGACAATCGCCTGAAATTAAATGTTAATAAAACTAAAAGAATGTTTAATATATTTGTATTGTCTGTGGACGTTGTATAGAATGGGAGACCTAAAAAGATAGTTAATTGTGACTATTTAGATCAGTTTAGTGACAATTAAAATAAATAAATGAAAAAAATTAAAGACTTGAAATATGTTTGGTAAGCTAAGTTTTATATTTTTTAAAAACAACATTTTTTTTCTAAGTTTCAAATGAAATGCTTTTAATAAATATACCTTGCCTTATGTGTCTTATATTTATGAAATGCAGCGTTTGAATCCTAAAAGAGGACAAAGGTGGTAAGCAGAATATTACGGAATATAAAAAAGTATAATGCAAAGAGAAAAACAATATAAAAACATGAATAATTGTAAATCTAAACTGATATTATAATTATAAAATTAGCAGAACTTAAATATATGTGACCTGAAGAAATAGCATATATATATTTCATAAATATTTAGTGAATTGATAGACACTGACAAAAAAATATTGTGTTTTGTGTGTTTGCATGTACTCTGGTTGTCATTTTACTTTAAGATTTTCTTTTTTATATAATGTATAGCTGCTGTAGAATGAATTACTTTGCTTAGAAATTGAATTCAATAAAAGTATGAATAACATATTATTGAATATAATAATTTACGATAATTATGTATTAAAAAGATTTATTATTCTTAACGTAAATTCTAAATAAATTAAAATTACCTGCCATGGAAATTCACCAGCAGCTGCATTTTGACCGCCAACAATGCGATCAGAATCTATATCAAATTCGTCATTTAGGAGAACAGCTTCTGGCAAAAGTTCTAAAAGTGAAACATTAGTAATAATAATTTTACTAAAAATTAGTAAAGAACTCTTAATAATAATAATTTATAATAGTGGCTGAAGACTTACGTGTCAGAGCACAAGGTATTAGAAACAAAAGTATTAAAACTGGATTCATTGTTGTTCAGCGGTAAATTGCGACGAACTGCTATTAATTACAAAAAATATTACTTATTTATAATGTTTTCAAAGTAAATAAACATGCTTTATCAACAACAAAATATTCTTCAAAGAATTTATCATTTAGTTTCTTAGAAACTAATAATTAATTAACTCTTTCAAATTTCTAATTTAGATAATATATATAAAAAATAAGGTATTATAAGTCTTAATTTTAAATATATATTATAAACTACTATTATGTACACCTGTTTTAGATACAGTAATTAAAAAATATTGTGGAAAACAAAAGGTAAATATAATTTATCAGAATTTTTTAGCGTTTTACAAAAAGTGATAATGATATTAAAAATAACAACCAGTTTTTTTACTCAGTTCCATTAGTTGTTCTTGTTGTTGTAGGCTGTTTGTTTTTGAAAGCTCTTCAAATGAATAAGTTAAATAAAATCCCAGAATAAAATCTATTTAATATATAAACAAAATTTTTTAACTTTTTTTTTTTGGGGGGGGGGGGGAGGGGGAGAAAAAAAAGGAAGTATTTATTTTTATTTTATTTACCATAAAAACTTTCATTTTTGTAAATAAAAGATAAATAATTCCTACAGTGGAACATAAAATTGCCAGTGTTGATCTGATAAAATAACAGGTAAGATAAACTTTAAATAAGTTTATTCTTTATCACCCATAATTTTTATATTTTTTAAAGAGAATTAGAAAAATAAATTATTAAAATTATATGTAAATAATAAAATATATAATGAAAAATACAGGATACCAGAATTAATTTTGGAGATCCTACAGTTCTTTGCTAATCTCCGCTTAATATACTACTTAAGATATAGATAGAAAAAGAGGAGAAAAGTTATTAAATTTAATAATAATAAAAATTAGCTAATAAACAGAAATATTTTCTCATTGTTTTGAGAATAGAACTATTTCTACCATCTAGTTAAATTGTTAAATATTTGTAGAAAAATTCAAACTTTATTTATACCTTTCTAAATACATTCATGTGAGTATTATTGCTAACAGTAAAATGTATTTAAAAATGTGTAAGTAAGATTTTAATTTTTTAAAAGACATAAATTCGGCTAGAAGATGGAAATAGTTCAATATATAACTACAAACAAATATTGTGATTATTAAAATACGATGAGTTTCTAATATTCGAGAACAAATTGAAAAATTAGATATTTTATAAATAGAGTGAAATACTAGTTTTTTTTCTATTATAAATTTAAAGAAAAACTTTTAAAGCATATACATATATGTTAAATACTTGATGTTATTGTTTTTTTTAAAAAAACATTACAATTAAAATTTACATCATTGTATATGCAAATATTTCTAAGTGTGTGTAGAATAATAACTGTGTTTGAGATTTAAAAAGCCACTACAAATTTAAGTAAAAGCATATTTATTGTTTCAAAACTAACAAGGAGTACCTGAATTTATTCAAAATGTAAATATAACTTAAGTAGATAAAGAATATGTAAAAATAAACCATTGTAAAATATGCTCTTAACATCAAATGTAAATTTAAATCTGTAAAATAAAAGTATTTTTGTGGAGATGATATTGTAAACCATCTTATATGAGAATTTCTATTAAGTTTGTTGAACATCAGGAATTTGAATGCTTGTAAGTTTTTACTATCTGTTACATGATCCAAAAATAGTGTAAAAAATAAATTGTTGAATTTTGTTGAATAAAATAACAAGAAATTTAAATATAAATAAATAATGTTGTAGAAGAAATCTATGAAATGCATTCAGTCAAAAAAAGAAAAAAGTTAATAAATTGATGCTCGTGTTAATGGATAACACATTAAAAAATTGTTCTAGATATACAGCTTAATGATATAATGTACATTATTAATATCAGATTGTTTATTCACATTCAAAGCTAATAGTAAAGGTATAATTCTATTAGTTTGTAGTTTAATAACAATACTACTAGTAGTATATAAAAATCATTAAAAATGATTTTTTAATTAAGCAAAGCATTGAAAAAATTCAATGCTAAGAATGTTAGTATCAGGTAACTACTAATAGAAAGTTATCATGTAAAAGATATAATTTTGAGTTTGCTTAAAAATCTATCAGGATATTAATTAGACAATCCACAAAAGCAAATCATCTATAAATGGTATGATATAAATAAAGTTGAAAAATAAAGATCTATTTTTTAATTGTGCTAGTTATATATTAGTGCTTCTTTTATATAAAGAAACAAATGTGATTAAAACAGTTCTAAAGAATATTTTTCATGGAAATCAAAAAATTATTATGAATGGAACAATAAAGATCATTTCATGCTACAAAAATAAGTTATAATTCATAAGAAAGTTAATAGATCACAAAAGAAATATAATTCCAAAATTATAATCAAATAGACTTTTAGGATGAATCTGAAAAACAATAGAAATACTAACTTCGACATTATTAATGAAAACAATTGTTAATGTGTCAACATGGCCTAAATAATACAAGAACAATAAATGTGAACTGGAAAGCTTAGAAAAAAAAATTGAAATGCACATTTTTTGGGAACAAACAATTACCAATTCATTCTCAAGAAAAATTGATTTCTTTAAAGATCATATTATTGCTGATATCCCCTTAAAAAGGCAAAAAGATTTTGTTTTTGAAGCAACTTGAGCATAAATGAATGAATTAGGCATATAGCTATGATATTACTGTTTACTCAAAGAGTTTACATGAGTTTTCTGAAAAAATATTAACTGCAATGATCAAGTATAGTTTAAACAGTGTATCTTATTAGAGGCATGGATCCTCTAAAACATTTGATTTATATCTTCTCTACTAAAATTTACTTATAAATAAGTGTTTTATTTACTGCTTAAAATAATATAATAACATTAGAATAGAGATACAATCAATAAAAACAACTGGGCAATCTATTGTATCAATTTTATGAAGATGATATTTAATATTTCATATCAATAAAGATAATAGAAATAGAATAGTTAGTATCTATGAGAAGCTTAGGAATACCTATGATATGAAAAGTTGGTTTTACTAATTCAAGATGGCTAGAAATAATTATGCAATTTTGCAGAAAGATTTTTTTTATTAAAAACAAAATTATAATATTAGCAAGCAGAATATAAACTACATTAATGACCAATTCAAAGTGAAAATTTGAGATAAAAAAATATTGAGGGATGAGAAAACAAAAAATCAGCATTGGAAGCAAATAATCAAATCATTATAAACAGATAATCAACAGTCACTATGATTGAATTTAGAAGAGTCATATCACAAAATCTTAGGCTAATTAACATGGGACATAATTTATATATAATAAAAAGAGAAATCATCAATATATCTACTGCACATCCATACATAAGTGCTAAAATAATTACAAAAGTAAGCATATGTCAATAAAATTCTGGTATTATTATATTAATTATTAAAAAAAGAAATTATTTCACACTCAGCTGCCTACTATATATATATATACAATTTTAATGTACAAATCAGCGCATAACAACAGAGCTTCTTCAAATTAAATCACAATTTATTATAAACTTAATATAAATTATAATACATAATAAATAATGCCCGAGCACTTTCAAGAGAACTTAGCTCTCATAATCATGGGTAACAAAGAGTAAGCGTAACAAGGTTGCTATGTGTAAATATATGCAGATATATGTAAATTAATTGAACTATATGCGTAAATCTAATTAACCCATTTCTTAGAAATTTTATAACACGTATCTTTCCTATTCATAGCCTTATCATCCATGGCAATAAAACATGCCTCCTTCACCTTTCTCTTAACATCATTTCTTTCCCTACAAACTATTCTTGGATTTTCAGGTTCACATGAATGACCAGTTAATTTCTGATGCATTGCGAATATTGAGGTGTAAGCTGGGTCTGCTTGGGCCTTTCTGTAAGAATATCTGTGCTGGGACAATCTTGTTGAGAGAGTTGCTTTTGTTTCTCCATAGTATGATGCCATGCAGTTATTTTCTGGGCATGAGATATTATAGACAGCCTGAGAAATGTTGTTGGGTGTTACAATGTCTTTTGCATTGTTGATAATTCTATTGGTATTAGGGGGTGTGTGAAAACATAGTTGAAAATCTCTATTAAACACTGAGTAAAGTTTTCTATGGGCATTTGCAAAGTATGGCAACAATATTCTATTTTTCTGCTGCTTAATTGCGTTGTTATTTAATTTACTGTAAAATTGTCTAATTTTCCCATCAATACTATTTTGTTTGAAACTGATATTTAATAAATCGTTTTTATATAAAATCAAATTTGCCCTTTTGTCTGCTTCAAATCTGCAAAAGTGCTCATTTCTATGTAAGAAAGACATCAATCCTGCGAATTTATGAATAGGTGGTGTGTTCGAAAGGGGTTGTATATGGCCTCTTTTTTCTATTGGTTTTATAATCATCTTATAATTGAGTTGTTGACCTTCCCTTTGTACTTGAATATCCAAATATCTAGTTTTCTTGTCGCAATCTTCCATTTCTGTATTTAGCTTCAGATGAGTTACACTCTTGTATGTCCAGCTTGATTTTATCTATAATCTCTTCCGTTGCAGCAATAAAAAGGTCATCAACATACCTTGTATATACAATTAACTGAAGTGTTTGTTCATATTTAGGAATGATACTTTTTTCAAAATAATTAAGCACAATACTTGATATGATGCCACTCATGGGTAAGCCCATTGGCCATCCATCATTCATTTGGTACCATTGGTTGTTAAATGTTGCCACAATGTTGTTATTTAACCACTTTAAAAAATCAATAATGAAGTCGATCCTTTTTTTTTTTTGTTCCATATTGTTGTTCTTAAGCTCTTCTTTTATTATGTCAATGGACCTATTTCTATTAATGGAGCCATATAATTCAGTGACATCGAGCACTGCAATTTTAGTTTCTGGTTTCAGTATTTTGTCTTTTATTTTGGCCACAAAATCAAAAGAAGATCTGATGGTATATCTTCCAAAGCCAATAGTGTCAATCAGCCAACCATTTATTAACTTTGCTGTGTTAAAGTAATGCACACCCCCAAAATCAAGCATTAAACGTAAAGGCACATTTGGTTTGTGCATTTTTGCATTTGCGAAAATCCGCGGTTGTGTAGTGGCAGAAGGATATAGTTTATAATACTCAGCTTTTGATATGGCTTTGTTACAATGTGTCTTGAGAATTAGGGCAATAAATTTGTCTTTGTTCAAATTATTATTGAAACTAGCTATTCTTTTGAATTGCAGTTTTTCAATTTGCTGTTTAACTTTTAAATTAAAATTTTCTCTATTCATAAGCACGAATCTCTGGCCCTTATCTTCCTTCATGCAGACTATTTGTTCAATGTCTAAAAATTGCTTAGTGTGTGCTAATTTTATGTCCCAGTTATTTGTATTAATCTTGAGTGTATTCTGGTGTATAGCCTTGGCAATCTGCGTTACATATTTATCTTTATTTGGATTGTTGTCTAAGCCAGCTTCAATGTCTGCTATCAGTTCAATTCTCGGAAATCTCCAATTGCTACCAACAAATCTAGGGCCTTTGTTTAGTACATCTATGATTTCTTCATTTGGTATTTTGTCCGTGAGATTAACAAACATATCGGTTTTCTTTTCTACAATTTGGATATTTTGCTTCCTAGCCAAGAAAGCCAACTTTTTATCAAATTTCTTTTTCAGTATGAGATTTAATTTATCACATTTATTCTTTATATACTGCGGGGTTAATGCATCTTGTACCATTCTATTTTTTCTTTTAATCTGTTTCATCAGAGGTCTCTGACATCCTGACCAAATTAAGCAAATACAATCTTACTTGTTTGCAAATTTTGTGCCGATTGTAAATTGACTTGTTTATTTTTATATAACAAAAATTCGGAAATATTTTAAATTCGTCGCATATCTTTAAAAAATTGACTCTTTGTTGTAGTTTACACAGAGCGATACAGACCTTTAATGTTTGCTTATCTTTATTTGCTTGCTCCATACTAACGAAAATTGTAAGGGCAAATTTGATTTTATATAGAAACGATTTATTAAATATCGGTTTCAAACAAAATAGTATTGATGGGAAAATTAGACAATTTTACAGTAAATTAAATAACAACGCAATTAAGCAGCAGAAAAATAGAATATTGTTGCCATACTTTGCAAACGCCCATAGAAAACTTTACTCAGTGTTTAATAGAGATTTTCAACTATGTTTTCACACACCCCCTAATACCAATAGAATTATCAACAATGCAAAAGACATTGTAACACCCAACAACATTTCTCAGGCTGTCTATAATATCTCATGCCCAGAAAATAACTGCATGGCATCATACTATGGAGAAACGAAAGCAACTCTCTCAACAAGATTGTCCCAGCACAGATATTCTTACAGAAAGGCCCAAGCAGACCCAGCTTACACCTCAATATTCGCAATGCATCAGAAATTAACTGGTCATTCATGTGAACCTGAAAATCCAAGAATAGTTTGTAGGGAAAGAAATGATGTTAAGAGAAAAGTGAAGGAGGCATGTTTTATTGCCATGGATGATAAGGCTATGAATAGGAAAGATACGTGTTATAAAATTTCTAAGAAATGGGTTAATTAGATTTACGCATATAGTTCAATTAATTTACATATATCTGCATATATTTACACATAGCAACCTTGTTACGCTTACTCTTTGTTACCCATGATTATGAGAGCTAAGTTCTCTTGAAAGTGCTCGGGCATTATTTATTATGTATTATAATTTATATTAAGTTTATAATAAATTGTGATTTAATTTGAAGAAGCTCTGCTGTTATGCGCTGATTTGTGCATTAAAATTGTATATATATTAATTATTATTATTATCATCAATTCTCAGGGCCGTGAGTATTAAAAATGTATTGTCCACCATTAAACTAGTCATTATCTTAAAATAATTAAATAAAGTTGCATGATCTTTAAAGACGATTTTTATTTTCTTAGCAACATTTAAATATTTCTAAAGATAATTACACGTGTCCATATATATATATATATTTACATCTCATTAATTCTTTACCTTTGGCATCTCAAGAACCCTAAAGACTGTGAACAAGAAAATATACACAATATCTAAACTGTGCTAGTATTAAATAACTTCACTGGAATAACCTCAAATAATAGTTAATAAATTTATTGATTGAAAAATAATAGTAATAATAATAATGATGATGATGATGATAATAATAATAATAATAATAATCAAAAGTCAAATAATTATTCTGCAATACAAATAGATTCTGATTTTGATTGTTCACAAATATTAAGAAATATTTCAATAGATTGAAAAACCATATATATATATATATGCATGTACAATAATACCCTATACTTTCATTTATAATTACTTCTAATTTTTTTAATAATTCATAATCAACATTATCAGTTTTTATCAAATTCACCATTTTTAATGGATATTGATAATGAAATAACATTAATATTGTATTAATCAAATTCAATAATTTTATATTAATCAAACTATATACTGTCGAAATTTACAGTGATAAGACTAATCAGAATCACTCTCCGTTTCAGAAACACATCATCATTTGTCCTTATTATTATGCCTTGTCTTCATTTACATAATAATAATAATAATAATAATAATAATAATAATAATAATAATCATAATAATAATAATGATGATAATAATAATAATAATAATAATAATAATAATAATAATAATAATAATAATAATAATAATAATAATAATAATAATAATAATAATAATAATAATAATAATAAAAAACAGCCACTTAAAAAAAGAGAGGGAAAAATTTCTCTAGAAATGAATTTTGTGATGACTATATAAACTAACATATGAACCACAAATCTGTCCACATATAGAACATACTGGTTTATTTTTTTATTTACTTGATATTTTATAATGTCCTCTTTTATTTCTTTAGCAGAAAACTTTTCTTTTTAAAATATTTCAAGGCAGTGTCTAATTGTGGATCTCCTTTGCATTCTATACTCTTCCATATATTCCCAATGGAAATAATTGGCATTCCACTTCCTTAGAATGTGTTTGAAATAATACCACCTCTCTCATAAAAAAACATGCTCAATTTCACTATAAAATTCTTTTTTAGGAAATCGTTTTAAATGTTTGATCCAATGAATGTGTGACTTTACAACAATGGACTCTATAGAATCACATCCAACAAGTTGAAGAAAATATTAATCAGTTTATAAACATTTTTTTTAAATTTATGGAGCACATTTAAATGAAACATTTCTATTATCATTATAATGCAACAATAGGATGTCCAAGTCTCATTTCCATATAATAAATTAGATGAAATAATAGCTCTATATGCAGGTAACTTAACTGCAGTAATTGTTTCCCTAACATGAAATACTCTATTTTTTAACTTCTTAAAAGCAGCAGCAAGATAGTGGAGTCTATCTTGTATCTTAGCATTTAAATCCATCTTCCTTTTTATAAATTTATTGAATCATTTAAAATGATTTAAAACTTTAAATCAATAACTATCTCTGTTGATTAAGCCACATTTAAACAATTCCAAAGGCAACTGTGATGAAAATTGAAAACAGTGTTGGATCAAGTATACATTCTTATTAGATACCAGTTTCTAATTCAAATACCTTATATTTTTTACCTGCAGTAATATTTCCTCTTATTCCATCGTGTAGAAATTTTAAATTTTGATGTACCACCAACTAAATTTAAACAAAGCCATAAATGCGTGTCTCATTAAGTGAAAAGATTCTTTGATTTATTCTTTGATTTTATCAAGAAAAACAATATGTAAAACATTCCTTTGTTCCTGACACTTTTTTGCATTTGCCTGATAATAAAATCCCAATGATAATTCTTCTTGATTCTCTAAAACCACATTAAGTCTCTGATAGCCAATCTCTATAAGTGGAAGCAACCTGTTTAACAAAATTCTTATAAGTACCTTAGTTGTAATTGATAATGATAATAATATTCCATGATAATTACAAAAATCTTATCTATTCCCTTTGTTTACATATATTGGAAAAATAAAAGTTTCAGATGGGATGATACAACTTCATGGATTCTAACATTACTAAAAAAAATCCCAACATTTTTGAAGCTAACATATCACCTTTATATTTTAACATTTTTCCAGAAAGAATTTTCATTTTTAAGAATACAAAGAGCTGTTTTGATTGTGCTGGGCTGGATATCTTTGTGAAAATCTAAATAAGTAAATAAAATGGATATATCATTAAAAGACATCATCTCAATTCTTGTATCTTTATTTAAAAGTTGATCAAAAAATTCTTTCCATCTGTTTAAAATATATAAAAGAATGCCATTATTGAATTTAATAGGATTGTGGTACTATTTCTTATATGGCTTTCAGTGTATCATACAAGATTTAGAATGATCAAGAAAAGAGAATGCTTGTATCTCATTTGCAGTTTTAATCCACCAATTATTTTTACAGATCTCTATATTTATTATGAAGTTCCAAATTTAATCTATTATTCTGCCAAGTAAAAAATAATACTATTCTGTTAATCAAATTAGAAAAAACAGTCACAAATCTTTTTTGTGAATCCTAACAATAGATTTATGTTAGTATCCATAACACACTCCTAAGATAATTCCATGTTTCAATAATATGACAATTCTAAAGATCCAAATTAACCATTTTAGTGAAATTTAGAACTTATTAGGAGGTTTTCTAAAGAATCAACATCAATGTTTTAACATAACTTTCATTATAATCTTGGGCTATAATATGTCTAATAATATCCACTTGAACTTCTCTTATATTTTCTAACTCCTAATTATACTATAATCTATTAAATATCATTGGTTTGAGGGTCAAATACATGATCCTTCATAGCAGTTTGTCTGCCCAAGCAAAATCTTTGTAATAGTGCATCCATACCTTGGGCATAAATTTAATAATAAACCATTTAAATCTACAGAACCAATTCCATTATTTCCAAATATTTTTAAACAAATTACTATTTATACCAACATATGCATTAAAGTCTCTAAAAAGAAAAATTAGATCTTTTAATAATATTATTGTAATAATACTAACCAAAAATGAATAAAAGCTTTCTCTCTGAATTCTCTGAATCTAAGACTAAAGCATAGGTATTAATAAAATGACAGTATCATGTGCAAGATAAATTTAAACACCATTAGGCTTTCATTGATACAATGAGGAATTCCAACAAAAGAAGATACTAAATTAGCCTTTACAGTAAATCCAACACCATGCCTTCCTCTTTCGCTCTGGGGCTGAGTTTCACTAAGAGTAGCTATATCGATCTTATATCTCAACAACTCCATAATCACCAGTGCAGCCTTTTATTGTGATCTTAAAAAAGCTTATACCATGTAATATTAGCATATTACATATATCTACATTTAAAAAAAATAAGATTTATAAAAACTGCCATCAATATTACCACTGCCTTATGCTTTACTGTTACTGATAATATTATTACTATTGCTATTATTTCTACCACTAAAATTAGTAATTATCGAGACATTACAATTTAGCCAGATTGTGTGATACATGACATTTTAAATTACATTTTGTAGAACCTTTCACTTTGGTATTAGGCAAGAGTATCCTTAAATAATGTTTCCTAAATATATAAGCTTTGCAAGATATGAATTAACTATCGGTGAAGAATTTGTTTAGGCATAAAATGGATGTAAACAATCAAAACTATGTTATCTTACCCTGAAATGAAGTGAATAAAAATTACATTTTTATAGAGGTTTTTCAAAGCAGTAAAGATTAGGGGCTAAATTATTAATGATACTTTTAGGTACTGATTTTATAAAATGTTATTAAGCTTAAAAAAGAGTTAGAATATTTGTTTTGGAAAACTCTCAGGCAATATTGTAAAAAAAATAAATTTGAGGATGGTCATTCCCAATGAGATTTCATTTGTATAGGCATTCTGGGCTTTAGGTTGGACATCTTGCTTTATGGTTCTCAGATGGACTTAATACTGATTTTCTGAGAGAACTTTAACTTGCATTCTTATAGATGAGTTTAGTATTGGATTTTACTATAGTAATTTAACTATATATTTTGGTTATTTATAGATTGGCAGTTCACCATTTACCTTAATTTTATTATGCTCATGTTAGCTGGATATAAGAAATGCAACTTTTAGTTAGTTGGTAATAATGTCATTTGAATTTTGTTGAAACACATGCACAAGTCAGTTTTGGATACGAACATCTCATCTTATCCCTCATTTATAGGTATAATTTAAAAAATACTATTGTTTTTTTATTGAAACACATGCAAAAGTCAGTTTTAGATATGAACATCTCATCTTATCCCTCATTAATAGGTATAATTTAAAAAATACTATTGAAAACAGATCAGATAAAAACTCGATGCCTAACACTATCTTTATACAACTTTTATAAAAACACAATGAATTAGTTTATAATCAGATGCACTGTGTAATGATTGCTAAATAAAACAATGATGATCAGTAATTATAGATAATCCAATTATACTTATCTTACAAGCTAAACTAAATATGCTATTAATTGTAGCTCAGATTCTAAGTATGGATGCAAACTATTGGCATAAAATCCCCATCTAAAAGTAATATTTAAGTAGCTATAGCTTTATTGCAAAAAGCATTTAGCCTACCACCTTTAGATTTTATGCCTCCTGGTGCTGTGACATATATCAGAAAATCACCCCCAATGATGCCACCACTAGTTATTCCTTCTGTATTTTCCCCTGTAGTTCCACCTCCACATTATTCCATTCCTCCAATAGGGATTCCTACTCCTGGGTTAATGGTTCCAGCAGGTGTGACTGCACTTGACAATCCAACTGCTGTTACTCCACCTGGCACAGCACCAACTAAACATCTTATTATTGCAACCACAGTGACTACAGTAATTCCAGTAATTTCAAGTACTACTACAGCACCAGAAGGAACAATTTCAGTTCCAGAACAGACAAATAGTCAAACTATGACTGCACCCATTAATGAGGTATTAACTCAGGAGATAGTTACTTCTCAGATGTCACCATCTTCTCCAGTTTTTTCATCAACTCCATCTCAGATCTCTAGTTCAACAGCTTCATCAACATCAGCAAAGTCTTTTGAAAAAAGTGCTTGATCAGAACATAACGCTCCTTATGGAAGAACATATTATTATAATAGTGTTACTAAACAGTCATCCTAGAAAAAATCAGATGAATTAAAAACAGATGCTGAGTTATTGTTATTTCAATGTCCCTGGAAAGAATATAAATCTGACACCCAAAAAGTGTACTACCACAATGTCCAAAACAAAAAGTCCCACTGGATAATCCCTAAAGAATTAGAAGAACTTAAAGCTAAGTTAACTCAAGAAGAACAGAAAAGCCTGTTCCTGTTGCACCTCCTCAAACCACAGAATCAGCTACTACTTTAGTAGTTTCAAGTACAACTACAGTGTCTAGTTCTCCTACATTGTCAGCTATTCAACTTCCATAACTTGCTATAACTACTATTGGCTCTCCTGTAGTAACCAGTGTGACAAATGTGGCAAACAGTTTACCAGTTGCAGTATCTGGGACCACCTCAGCAGCTGGCACTCCAGCTGAAGTTGAGGAATAAGGATTTGATGATGATTACAAAACTGATAAAAAACTTGTTGTTGTTTACAAAGGTAAAAAGAAGCCATGGAAACATTTAAACAGTTCTTACAATATGCATCATATGAACAAGCCATGAAAATGATTGTTAATGATCATTGTTATGGTGCTTTAAAAAATCTCAATGAAACAAAGCAGGTATTTAATGCTTATAAAACTCAAAGATTCAAAGAGGAAAGAGAAGAAAGTTGATTAAAAGCTAAGAAAGCCAAGGAAGATTTGGAACACTTTTTGTAAAATCATGAAAAGATTACTTCTATGACACGTTATAAAAAAGCAGAACAAATATTTTGTGATCATGAAATTTTAAAATTTGTGCCAGACCGAGTTCGAAAGGATCTCTATGATGATATTATATTCTTTTTATACAAGAAAGAGAAAGAAGAAAGTAAGGCATTGTGTAAAAGAAACAAGAAGGCTTTAGCTGAAATTTTAGATAGTATGAGAAGTGTGACTTACAGAAAAACATGGTCTGAAGCTCAACAAATGTTACTTGATAATTCTAACTTTGCTGCAGGTATGGATTTGCTGAGTATGGAAAAAGAAAATGCATTAATTGTTTTTGAAGAACATATTAGGCAGCTAGAACAAGAAGAAGAAGAAGAACAGAAAGAGAGGGAGAGACAAAGGATTTGCTGACAACAAAGAAAAAATAGAGAAGGTTTTCAGATATTGCTTGATGAGCTTCATGCTCAAGGCAAATTTAATTCTATGTCATTATGGACAGATTTATATCCAATAATCAGTTCTGATGTAAGATTCTATAATATGCTTGGACAGCCAGGATCTACACCACTATATCTTTTTAAATTTTATGTTGAAGATTTAAAAGCTAGATTCCATGATGAGAAAAAAATAATTAAGAAAATTCTCAGGAACCATGATTTTAATGTTAAGGTGAGCACAAGTTTTGATGAATTTAACAAAGTCATTAATCAAGATTAAGTGTTTTACAACATTAGATATTGGCAACATAAAGTTAACTTATAATAGTTTAATGGAAAAATCTGAAGCTAGAGAAAAAGAAAGACAAAAAGAAAAAATGAGAAAGCAAATAAGAATTGAAAGTGCATTTAAAAATGTATTAAGTCTTGCTGTGCCACATATTGAGATGGATTCAAAATGGGGGGATGTTTGAGAACACTTTGTTAGCTTTAATCAATCACTTTAGAATCTGAATGTATTAGGATTTTTAAAGAATATATTCAGATGTTAGAGAAACAATGTAATCATAATCATAAGACATATAAGAAGCATTCCAAAAAAACAAAGAAGCAAAAGAAATGATCTTATTTCCACTGCATCAGATTAAGAGGTCATCATCTTTACATAGATAAAAAAAAAACCATTCACAATCTTATTCACAGTCTCAAAGTTTTGGAGGATCAGATCCAAATGATCACAGTTTGAAAAAGCATAAAAAGAAGAAAAGGAGAAAACATGTTAGCAGATCACCATCACCAGTATTAGAGCCTGAAATGAAAGATGATAAAAAAGATTAAAAAAGAGGAGAACTCCCAAGTCCTGACGAAGGAGAAGAGATTGAGGAAAAGTGAGAAAAGGTGTAAAAACATTGAACTACACCCCACAGTACCAAACACCTATGCCTGTGACCCATCAAAAAATAAATTAAATTAAGAAGGATTAAAATTAGATAAGCTGTATTTTAATCATATAATAATTTTAAAATCTGAAACACATGCTTAATGGCAGTTTTGTGCATATATATTGAAGTAAATGATCACATACACAATTTTAAATTTCTTTAGTTTATCTAGTTTAATAAAAATCTTATACAGCATAGAACAGAATTTTGATGGATATGAATACCAACTCAGTTATCCTCTTTATTTTATATCTAGTAAGGATATATCTCAATATTTTATTCACCTTTTTAATTTTTTTAAATCTATAACGATTTATTTACTAAAATGCCTTTTTTTTACTTGTTTGAGCACTATGTTCCAGACATTGAAAATATCACATAAAAGAATTTTCAAAATGTCATCATTTCCTCTACAATTTTCAAGATGTAGTGGATTTATGTATATATATATCACTTCATATTATGATTATTTTGAGCCATTGAAAAACAAGCTAATTTTTAAAACTTGTCAACCAATAGAATTTAAACATGAGGAAAAAGAAAAAGATAAAAATAATTTAAAATCTCACATGTATTCCTATGATTTGAGAAAGAGGACGCTCTGATGAAGTATACTTGTTATTGTACTAAAACATCAGCTATTCAGCTATTTTACAACATGGAACATCCTGAAAATAATTATATGAAGTCATATTTTATCCTTGAAAATATTAGAATTAACATATATATATATAATCATGTTTAAAACTTAAATAAGACTATAACCTTAATACATGGTCCTTGAGTGCTTAATTTATTACAAGAGAGACTTCTACAAATCTAAATGCAAGATTTGACTTTATAAACATAAGAGCGGCCCACTCTTATCTTCAACCTATAGGCAAATCTAAAGCATTTTTGATTTGGAGAGCGTGATGCTAATACATTCTTCACTGATTAAGTTCACTATTTCTGTTAAACATTAATAATCGCGAAATCTTGCGATTTACGAGTTAATAGTCAGATCTTAAATTTAAAAATATTTTGAATCAGTTTAAAATTGTAAATATTAATTCTTATTAAGTGCAATGTTAGCACATAATACTTAAATAAGGCCATAACTTTAGTACATGCACTTTGAGTGCTTAATCATGATTAAAATGAATTCTTAGCTAAATACTCTACTAGTATACAAAGAGCAGAGCAAAGTAATATCCTTTTTTATCTATAATAAGTGATTATGATTAGAATCTTGAGTATTATCATCACTTGATTGTACATTTTTATAACCTCTGACTGCTCCTGCTACTTTATTAAATAATGGACCAGATTTTTTTCTATAATATATTTTAGGGTCTTTATCCCTTCTCTTCTAAAAACTTTTTAAATTTTTTCAATAGTCAAAGTAGATTAAACTTAAAGTAAAATTTTTTTTTTATATAATCGTCACTAAATCCTAAGTATTCACAGCTATTTTAAAGAGTCTATATAAAAAGCACTAATTTATAGTTTCCAGTATCAGGAGAAAAAAGATTAAATATATCATATTTCATGTTTTTAATTTTAAAAATCAAGTCTTTATATGGTAAAATGTATCCCATAAGTCTTCATCATATTTTTATTCAACACACTTGCTATTTTTACACTAGAAATGTTATTTTTGTAATGGTCTACTTAAGATTCATCTTTATGTCATGTAATATTAAAAATAATAACCATTGTAATCTTTTAAAACATGCAGTGATTTCAGAAAATTAAGGCTTAATGACTATGGAGAAACAGATATAAGCCTTACATATATAATTAAAAGCTTTTTGGAGTACATAACATCGTTCTGATAGTACTATTCATCTGTTTAATGCAATCCTTATTTACTCACAAAATATAAAATCTTTAAAATGAATAATTGATATAAATTACTACCAACCATGTAAAATATCTTTCATAAAGCTTACTCTTGCAGACTCTAATGTGTTTTAACTTCTAAAGTCTGTAGTCTAGTTAAATAATTTACATTTAATGCATTAAAAAGTATCTAACCCATTAATATAAACTGCTCATAGATTATAGGTTCCTAATTAATCAACACTTTAAAATATTAACGAATATTATTAAATAAACTAATCTTTAAAAAAACAGTTTAATATTCAGTTGTTATTCACATAGAATTTTTGCAATTATTAAATCTAAATGCAATGATTATTTCTCTATAAAATATTTGTTAAAAATCTTATCACTTCTTATCAATTCTTACTTAATAACAAATGACAGTGAAAGAAACTATTATTTTGTTTTCTAATGTAAGTAATTGTTAGGGTAGACAGCGTATATTTTTTTTATCAGTTAATACACAGTAATGCTGGGGAAAAAAATAATAGTAGTACATTCTAAATTTATCTCTCCTGGGAATGTTTATCAAAGGAAACTATTTAAATTTTTGATGATTAAAAAAAAAGCTTATGCTTATTTTGGTGGTGAGGGGAATTGAATTTTTATCTCTTTTTATTCCTTTATTTGAATTGGATAAAAATGATCTTATAGATCAAATGTTGCTTTGTAATTTTATATTTTGTAAAGTTACAAGGTTTGCAAAGAATAAATTTAAGTCCCTTAATTTCATCACCAGGGGAATAGAAGTCTCTCTTTCCCAATAGATGATTTTTAAGTTGTTTTTTATTAATATCAAATTTATTAAAAAATATTTTAAACTTTTAGTTTTTATTCAAAAAAATAAGATGGTATAGTCATATAAAAATAATTTTTCTGGAAAATTCTGTTATTAAATTACTGGTTAATTAAATTAGCAACTTAATTATTATTTTAATTTAGTTTTATTTTTTATTAAATACTGTTAGCAAAATCCAAATATACCAGAATCATGTTGGGTCTTAATTATTTATCAAGTGCAGGGGCAGTATATAATTATAAAGAGAAAGGCTTTAATCTTTTCCATAGGTGGTAAAACGTTTTTAATAGCCAAACAATGTAGTTTTTTGTCTACAGAGGAAAGTCTTAAGCCCTGACACAGATAAGGACTTTATAAAGATAAGAATGACCATCTTATCCTCAACCTAAATTCACATTTATATAGGTCAATTTGACGAATCTTGATTTGAGAACATTACATTAGTTTCTATATTTTCATTAAAAGGATGTAACATTAACTCATAAAGTGCAAGATTTCACATGATAATTTTTCAAAAATGGAAATAGTGGATTTAATTGTGAAGTGAATTAACATCTTCACACTCTCAAATCAAGATATTTCAGATTGATCTATATAAATGTGAATTTAGGTTAAAGATAAGATGGCCATTCTTAACTCTATAAAGTCCCTATCTTGTGTCTAGATTTGAGAGTTCTCTCTATAGTCAAAAACTACCATTTGCCTATTAAAAATGTTTAAAACACCTGTGGAAAAGACCAGAACCATATTGATATATTATATATTCAGCACTATTTATATAAATGACATTTATGCACTTGGAAATGCTGAGTAAGAAAAGCTTAACAGTGAAATGGTCTTAATTTCTTAATATGCTTTCAATATCATAGTCACAATATCATAATTATAGCAATAGGGTGTTTTTACAAAATACTTTTCAATATTACACTATTTATATAGTGTAATTATGAACAGTATTTATAGAATAATTTGAAGATTTTAAATCTCTGAGATTATAAACTTTAAAAATTCAAGAGGATTGCATCACTTTTTGATTCCATCCTTCATCAATATATGACAGATTTTTAACTCATTAACTTCTGTAGAAAGGTTCCAGAATTGTTTATGCATAGTGTTAAATTTTAACCCTTTATTTTCAAATGCCTAAAGAATCCATGTTTGCATCTATTTGGTTTATGGATAATGGAGATGTTGAATTATAAAGATTAACAAAGTCACTATGGAAACTATAATATCCATTTTTATTTATTACTAATATTATTATCAAATTATAAATTGGTTGTAGTCAATTTTAGAAGAAAAATAAGTGAATCATAAAATAGATCACTTGAATAAAATTATTATCACATTATTCAACTTTTATTACTACATTCACCATAGCAACTTATTTATTACAAAATCAAATATTTCATATATGTTTGTTTATTTATTAGTATAGTGGAATATATTAAAGATATATATTAATAATATATAGCTTATGATGATATATAGAAAATGATATGTCAATTCTTTGTTTTTAGTTGAAATAAAAAATAATATTGAAATTGTAAAACAATTTCTTTTATTATATCAAATCTTTTCTTTTTATTTGCTGTAAAAAAAAACAACAACAATTTTTTACACTAAAGAGTGACCATTGCATTCAATTGAAGTGTTACCCTAGCAACATTGATGTCCACAAAAATAAGTTATAAATAAAACTGAACCACTTTAACTCAACTCTTCTTTCTTTTGTCTTTGTCTAGAATGGACACTTTTAAATTCATCTTTAGAAATTATTTTACTTTAAAAGTGAGTAATTACTAAAATATAATGAAAGAATAAAATTTAACAGTCTGCCTATTTAATTGAATGATGATAAAATTCCAAGAAAAAATGGCAGAATGTATTATAAAAAAAAGGAAAAAAACATCAAAATTCATTTTAATTCCATGTAAGCTGTAAAATATTTCGTTATTAAAATTTGCGATTTGATTTATATATTAAAGATGAATACAAACACTATCATATCTATATGAATGTCATATTTTTGATTAAAGGAATTGTAGAAGATCTTATTGATCTAATTTCTATGCAATATTAAGTAATTAAAATTTCACTTTATTGACTTGGAAAAATCTCTAGGCATTTATTATTCATCTTGATAGAAAATAATTTTGTCAATAAAAGAATTTGTATATCATTACCTTACAAAGAATAATACTTGTGGAATGCAGATTTTGCATCGATCAAGTAAACATTATTTTAAAAGATTGGATATATTTATATACTTCAAAGAAAAATTTCAGAATTTAAAAAAAAACCACAAAAGTAATTGAATTCAAATTCTCGATTATTATTATTCATGCTTGTCTCTTCTCTACCTTAAAAAGGATCATTTCTTTGCATTTAGATCATACATAAGAAAACTAGGAGTTGTAATGGAATGGAATGGGTAAAAAGGAAAAATAAAATTTTCAATGTAGATTATGTGCTATATATAATTTTTATTATTTTAAAAAAAAAAAAATGTTTTGTTTATCTTTATTTTAAAATATGAAATTTAGTTATGAATAAAAAATGTATATACTTAGATGTTGATTGATAAGCTATCTATACTATAAAAGATTAGAGAAATTCATTTTTTTCCTCAAGTTTAAATTCCTATCCTATGATAAATTAAATATTCCTGATTCAATATCTTCAAATTTTCATTTTTAGGGAAGATATTTTGAAATTTCTCCAGTAGTTTATATAGTTCATTGTTATACAACATATTTTGTGATTCATATATGTATTTATTTTTCATTATTATTTTTTATAGAATAATAGTCAATCAAATTTATTATCTATTATAGAATATATAGGTATATGAGCACAGACTTTCACACCATCCACCACTCACATGCTAAACCAGCAATCATCAGTTGGTCCAGATTATTATCTCCACACATATATGCAATAAGTGCTCAGATATATATTAACATAGCCAATCTTCATTCTTTAATGGACAGGCTTCAACCCACTTCACACTCCAACTCTTCAACATATATATATGAGAATTTATTGCATATATATGTGGAGATGATAATCTGGACCAACTGATGATTGATGGTTTAGCATGAAATACGTGTATTGTTGATTATTTATCTTTGGTGATTATTTATCTTTCGACATATATGTGTTCAAGGGTATCAGTGATATGAGATAGAGAAGTGAGTGGTGGGTGGTGTGAAAATCTGTGCTCATATACCCTATATATTACATATATTGATATAGGTATATAATAAACCTGTGTTTCAGACTGGTTACAATTTTATCAATTGCATATATTAATATTTTTATATATATTATATTATTAATTTCTCATTATAAATTAATAAATTTAAATTTAATTGAAATCTAATAAATCTGTCTAATTACTTTGGTGTGCAAAGTAATTTATGATAATTAAATCATAATCAAAAATTAAACCAATATCATTAAGTGAAATAGGGTCATATATATATATTGTAATGGTATACATATTCTGGTATACATATGCCGTTACATTATTTCAAAATTAAAATAAAGAGGAAAATAAATTTTAAGTAAAAATGATTTTATTATAAACTAAAAGCCAAAAATTAAAAGAGTTATGTTAACATATATATATATCGCACAGATGGAAAACTTTAAAAGTATTTTTTTAAAAAAAAAAGTATTTGAAAGTACTTTTTTGTAAAAAAAATAAAATAAAATAAAGATCTAAAGATAGATAAATATTTTTGTTAAAAAGTTATATAAAGGAAAATAGAAATAAATGTTGATTTCTATTATGTTTTAATTTTAGAAAATGGAAATGATTGTTTTATTAATTAAATGTAGAGCAAACTAGCCCTGGGGCACTTAATTAATTAAAAGGTCAGGAGATATAAATAAAAATTAGAGATTGTTTCCCTCTCTGAAGCAGCAACAAGTGCATGGACCATAATGGAAAAACATCTAGACCTTAGCATCAGTGACATCATATTGATTGATCTGTGAAAATACTGATAAGAGGCTAATAAATGTATAAAAGCCAAAATAATTGAATTCATTAATTGTTGTTGTCTTAAATCTAACTATTAATCTACATAGCTGTATTGCAGATTTCATGATGTAGGAGTCTGCAATAGATTTAATTTCCTGTTGTATACAAGCTGAGGTAGCCTCCAAACTAATGAGTATGGAATGGCAGCAAACAATGGATCAGTCCTTCCAGAAATATTAAATGGACTTCAGATCTTTCATGGACAAGACAGACTTCAGGTTTCTCGTGGAAAGTATGAACTCTTTCATTTATTCAATATATGAACATTAACAAGCTTTCAATTAGTTATATAAAGTATGAACTCTTATCTGACCTAAAAAAGGAAAATTCTAAAGCAACTATTAATATTTTTATGCATATGTTTAATTAATTATTTCCATTTCTTTTTGTTGTTATGTGTTAATTAAAATGTATTAAATTTAAAGTTGAGTGTAGATAGCTGCATAGATTTGTTTAAGTTTGTTAGTTTTAAGGGGGTTTAATTTCAGACTATTTGTCTCATAGTTGAGTCAATGCTAGTAGAGAGATATATGGGTGTTTATATAAATGTAATGTGAAGTGTGTTAGCATACAGGGCAATGTGCCCATCTGAATGCATGACTGCAAAGATGTCATTGTGTTGCAATGGATGCCAATGTATTTCCTGTGACATTGTCCCCTTTAGCCTATGTATAGGGAGTATAAGTAGGCAAATAGACTGTTCTCCCCCATATGTAGCATTTCTTTTAAATATTATATACATGAGTCCTTCACCAGACAGACACACATTTCTGTACTGGGTGCTGCAGATGCACATTCCTGACAGTGTGGTTGTATGTTAGCATCTTCATATTGCATTGGTTGCATTTGTATATCTGGAATCAGGCATTGGGTTGGCTATGAACTTTTAGTCTTAGATTGGATGATTGTTTTTGTAAAGGTTTTTAACTGACTAATCTATGTAACCTATCTATACTCTACATTCTAAAGTAAAAATATTATTAAAATGTCCATCTGTGCAGACTTTCTAAAATAATAATTTAAATTTAAAAATAATAAATCTAAATTTATTCCTCAAGTTTATATACATGTGTCAATAAATTTGTGTGTGTGTTATTACTGGCAGTGGTTTATATTTATTAAAAAAATCTTTTTCTTTATTAAAATGTTATAAATAAGAATTTATATATTAAATCTCTGTGTCTCCTTTAGCTAATGACATGGGCTAATGGTCAATAATAATAAATAATATAAAATTGGATCTTAACAGTAAGTATCTGCCTACTATACAAATTTTCCAGATTCAAATGATCTGGTGGTGCCCTGCATGGCAGATATGGTAAGACTTTAAATACACCCTGACTGTTATAATATATATATATATATATATATTATAGGATTATTGTTAAGTCTTTTTAGAATAAACTATATATGGTTATTATATAGAAATATTTCTTTGCTTTATCTGGATTAACCTTGATTGTATAAATAATATAATTAGTTCACAGTTAATTATTAAGAACTTATCTTGTCTAGTTATAAAGATTTTGATAGATTTTATTTTGTCATCAGTCAGAATGATCTGCCTTAATTATTTTTAAACTTCTTTGAAATGGATGTAAATTTAATTAACTATTAAATTTTAATACCTATCTTTGACTTAAATAAATACCAATAATTGTCTTATATGACTTAGTTGTTATAAAATCCATTTTTAATAATTGATTTACAGGAAATTTAAAATAGATGGATAATATTATTTGATTATGATTTGGTAGATATCCAATAGAAAATTACTATATATTTGATATAATGATATAATTGGATATTATAAATACAAGATTATCTAATAGGTTTGTTTTGTAGAGAATTTCATTTTGATATATAACTTAAGCAATAATAGTACATTGATGTAAAGTATGTTATAGATAAGTTATTATTTTTAACTAAACTAGATATAAACCCAATAAATGATTTATTTATTTAAACATTATAGATATTGTAGGTTTATAAAACATTCTCTAAATGTTATCATAGCCATTTATAAACTAGTATATTTAGTTCAAGAATATCATTAAATTTTATCATAAATTTACAGTACTATATGTAATATTTAATTAGTAAAGTATATCAGAACTTAGTTGTTTATTCATTTGATTTTGGTTTTATTCAATTACAAATTCAATGGATATCTTAGGCATATATCATTGTTTAGGACTGATATATGATTTCACTGCTTATTATAGTTCATTTTGGGATAATAAACAGAATTGGTGATGATCTTGTTTGTTTTCTTTTGTTTTAAATGCTATCTGAATAAATTAGGTTTTAATAAAGATTGTCATCAGTATTTTAATTTAATATAGTGGACAATCTAAACAATTCTTTATTGGAAATATTGTTATTGCATAGTGTAACTAGTGACTGGGCTAGATAATTTTATACAGGTTAGAACAGTAACTATTTATTGGCACATGATTTGCTCTGATATAAAAAATATTTAAACCGTAAGGGCATTTTTTCATTATCTTTTATTTTATTTTTATGTCAATAATAAATGATTGTCTAAAACCTGTAGGGCAATTTCTTTTGTTTTATTACATATATATATATATATTATACCGGGTTCGAATATGAGTTGTACGAAACACTAGCCTCTTAGGCAGAGAAGAACATACTCAGAGAGTATGTATGTCCAAACGATAGCTATAAAATATATAACTAGTTTTACATTTCCAGGACATAACTTCTTCTCAACTGTTGAATTCAACACCACATTTAAAGTACTTTTTGTTTTGTATACATGGGCACCAGCTATTCATCCAGAAGACAAATAACACACTTTAAACAATGGCCACTAACTCAATGCCTAAGTTACACCCATGACTAGCTCAATCTATTTTTAATCAATAACAGATTATACAAAATTAGTGGTGAAAAGAATTGATAAAGGAATTGATGAAAAGAATTGATAAAAGAATTGACCGACAAATAAAGTTTAGTTTAAAGACAATTTATTTTAATTAACATTAATTATACTAAATTTAAATATTTTATAAATCTCATTTAACTAATAACACTTATATAAAGATCATGCACACATTAACTCATACACTCACATATATAATAATAAAGCATTAAATAGTATTTGACATTTAGAACACACAAATTAGTAGTTCATTTTTTTATGTGCTATAGAGTTTATATTCTTGACTTTTGGAGGATTCACATGAATTTTTATGAATGTGATGGCTACTTTATAAATGAAAATAAGAAAATGTTATTACCTAGGATTTTAGACATGGATGCATCTTGCTGTTTGCTGCTTTTAATGAAGTATATCTAACCAGTTAGATTTGAGGTTTCTTGAGGAGGTTTAATGCTTATTTGTTGGTATTATTTTTGGAGACAGTTAAACACTGATGGAGGTTTCTAAGCTGTTATGCAGACATTATTTTCATGGGCAGATTTTGCTGTTATACTGGACTTAAGGCTGGAGAAAGTCATATGTTTTCTGAGGATTTAACACTGCATTTTTGTCTCTGGATGTATAATAATCTGACTGATATAATTCTCTTAAATGCAACTTTAATGTGACTCAAACTCTACTTGTCTGACTTGACTAAATGTCCAATAAAAAATTGGCTATTTATACATGACGTGTGTTTTCATTTTGATATCCCCCAGCAATATGTTGTCAAAATTCCTATGATAATCCTTTAACAACATGTTTAATTAGTAGCCATGCAAACATGTAGTTTTTAAATCTTTATTTAGTAGCCACCGCTGAGTTGTTTTTTAATTTTTTAATTCTCATTTATTTTTTAATATAATTTTAACATGCATATATACACGCATTTATCGTTTCTTTGTTTACTCTCGCACATATACATTTTAAGATTACCTTTTTTTTTCTTCCTTTAACTTGAATGAAAAGAGATTTATATTTTAAACTTTTAACTTATAATAATAAAAACTCTTTAACTTCTTTTTATAAAACTTTTAGTTTAACTTTTCTAACCAAGACCCCCTCCCCTCTTTTAATTAATTAATTGTAACTTTTATTTCAAAAACTAATAATAGAAAACTATTTGACTTTTAATTTTATTTTTACGAAAACAAACTGCAATAAAACTTTTAAACTTTTGCCTATTATTTCTCTTTTAATGAAAGATTTTTGTTTTACTAATTTTTTTTAGATAAAATTATTATGTACCAACTATGATCTTGGTACTATATATATATAGTGTAACCTTCTGGATAGGCACCAGAAACCAATTGTGATTAAATAGCCAGTTGAATCTAACTAAAAAAAAAGTAAAATAAGCTGAAATTTAAAAAACTTTTTTTAATAATCTAAAGCTCTGTTTAAAAGGCACTTGCAGATATTATTTGAAAGTTATTTGAGATAGTTGGTATTTTGTCTTTTGGTGACTAATTTAATGATAGAAAGAGGGTGGCTTGTCACAGAAATTGTTAGTGTATAGTTTAAAGTAATCCAAGTTTGCCTTGTTTGTCTGTAAGACAGTGTTGATATTTGTTTTTGTGATTTTTTGGTTTATTTTTTTTTAATACTTCAATCCATATTGTAATTAATGCAGTATATTTAATTCATAGTCATAGAAATTTATACTTTGAACAGATTGGTTTAGTACCTGTAGTACAGCATTTATGGATGTGCATGTATGTTTGTGCCATCTTTCAGCTTCATTTTTCATTCGTATACTTCATTAAACTACTAGATATCATGTTTTACAGTAAAATATTTAATTTCATAATAAATAGCTGGATAACCAGTTTAAACACATTTTAAATGAATTAATAGATCAATGTACCAGGAATTGTCCAATAGACAAATACACTATCAATTATTTTATTTGCTAAAATAATTATTTTTGTTACTTTATAAATGCAGAATATTTTATTATTGTTTCAATTCAATTTTTTTTTTTAAAGACAAAATGATTTTTTTTCTTTTTCTTTTTTAAGACAGACAATCTTATTGCATATTTACAACTAATTATCTTAGTGCAGGAGGAGGGGTTGAACTTTTGAATGACCTTGGATTGGTGGAAGAAATATATAGTAATGGGACAATCATATATAAAAGGGGGATATTTTGCAAAAAAATGACTTTTCTCTTATTACAACAATTTTCTCCCTATAAGGAAATTGGCTTTCTTATTAGAAGTCTCTCCCCACAAAGGGTTTTTATTACTACAATTTTTTTCTATAAATTGGTTCTTCCATACTTTAAACTCAAAAGTGCAAACTTCTATCAGTGTTCTGGATGAAAATAGTTAAGAAATTCTTTTTGGAAGGTAAAAATTAAAATGAAAATGTAAACAACTATAGAAACAAGGTTCATCTTCTCTATACTTCTAATTGATAATTTAGATTTAAAATCATCATTTGGGATGCATATGTGTGTCCATATTATAAAATTTGCTTTGCCTAAATTTAATCTCTAATATTAAAATTCAATTGATATGTGTGTCTACGTTATAAATTTGCTTTGCCTAATTTTAATCTCTGATGTTAAATAAATAACTGGAATGTGTAAATTTTGCTATTATTCTGGAAAATTTATGCTCAACTTTTTTATGAAACATTTCAAAGACTCTGTACTAATAATTTCTACTAGTTATAAAAGAGTAAAGTTTAAATAAAAGAATATGTGTGGATAACTTATTATAACATGCTTTATTATTATTGTTGACAAGAAATATAGCTAACCATTCATCTCTAAAATTAAGAAATGGAGTGCATGACACATATAATTAATGAATCATTAACTTATCTCTAAATGTGCTTATAACTGAATGAGTGGAAGAGCATGAACCTAATATAAATATTTTTTCATTTTATTGTTTTCATTTGCATTTGATTTTTTTTATTAAAATATACTATCAATAAACTTATGTAGACTTAAGTGAATATTATGAATTAATCAGCTATGTGCTTGATGGATGACTTTGATAATTTAGCACAAGTACCATAATAAGTGTAATAAATTAAACTGTAAATTATTACTAAGCATATGCAGTAATAAATATTTATTTGCCATTATTAAATGTTTCATATGTGATATTGCCAGCAGTTTCATTAGCTATTGTTAAGAACTTTTGAAATGCTCTTTAATTGGATCCAATACATATTATTTGACTCCCTGCAAAAAATTGTTATGTGTTTACTAATATTTATTGTTATACAACTATCATCATCATTTTCATGTTATTTACGAACTGTGTAAATGAATTCTTATGTTCTGGCAAAAAAGACTTAATGATTATTATTATTATTTTTGTTAGCATTTGATAGATAGGTAGACCAATTATTTGTCTTATATTTTTTTATTATTATTTAAATACTATTTCTTTCTTCAAAAATGTCTTGAAGAAGTATAATATGGAGAAATATTATACTGGGTAATTAGTTATTATTTTAATATAATTTTATTGTGTACATATATTTCTATATGCATATGTTGTCAATAGAAATATCTGTTTGTCATTAGAAAGCTAACAGCTCATTTTGAGAAGGGGTATTTGCATACAAAATTATTATTTTATCTTTGCATTTTAAGAAATTTCATTTCTTAATAATTATTTTGCTTCAAATTTAAAGATTTGTTGTTTGTCACAAACCAATCTTTTATTTCAATTTATTGATTAATGTTAAATACACCAAAGAGTTATTTTACCTTTACTTTTGCTAGAAATGATAGGGATTATTTAGTAATAATTATTATAGCACAAAATTAAAATATTATAATTTGTCAGAAATGAGAGATTTTTTTACTTATTAATTAACATCATTGCAATATTTATTCATTGAAGGTAATTTGAAATTATTTTATGCATATATGCCTGACTGTTGTTTAACCCATTTATATAATTGTTGAATTGAAAGTAGAAATAACTTGCTTTCAAATCGGTTGTGGATGATGTGATGTGCCAAAAGAAGTAGAAGGATTAGGGATTTATTTAAGAGTGAATTTACTTTTTTTATGCTTAGATTGAAATGTATTTTGTGGTTATAGAGAATAGAAATATTTATAATATATTGTATTATAGGGATTGAGAGATTTCTCCCTCAGTTTATTAAAATATTCATCATGAGTGGATTATATTTTTCAGATTAAGTAATTGTGTATTATGATGATTATAGTATGTGAAGTAAAATAGTACATTTTCCTTGTTTTTTGGTGATAAGACAAAGTCCACACTAGTATTTAAACCACAGAATTAGGCTAGGGAGTCACCATGTCTTGTTATTTAATTGATTAGAGTAAAAAAAAGTCTTCTTGCCCCTCATGTATCTCTTTGGAATGTTTTCCCATCATTTATTCATAGCCAAGTGTAATGTAGTTTGCTAATAAAAAGGAAAATAAGAGTAGAATTTGTTTCTTATATAGAACATCTGAAGTAGAATTAATGTTAAAGCTTGGTTGGTTATGGCATCATTCATATTATGGTATTGTATCTCAATTTCATAAATAAACTGATTGGTAATAGTTGTGTTAATTATTTTATAACAGGTTGCACAATTCAGATGCATGCATAAAATACTATTAATTCATAAAATACTATCAAGTTTGAAGGTATGGAGAAAATCTATCATTGATTTGTAATTCTTCAATCAATATTTTAAATCATATCATACTAATTACTTTAAGTTTTATACTATCAATTCTCAGAATGTTTCATCCTCATAGCTAATTAATAGAATTATTTAATTGATTTATGAAGGATAGCTTGAACTCTCACTCATATATTTAAACCTATATTATATAATTTTGATGTTTAACTACCCCAGTGTTGATTTAGTTAGCAAAATGTTGGAGTTAGCTAATAGCATATGTGTATTTAAATAAAAATACCAAAAAGTTTAATTTCATATTTTACTATTTTAATGCTAGTGTTTATAAGTGATTCTTTTCTCATAAGCATATCAGAACTTATTGATAACTGATGTATATTTTAAGTAAAAATATCAAGAAGTTTAATTTCATATTTTACTATTTTAGTGCTAGTGTTTAAATGTTTTTTTTCTATAAGTGTATCAGCATTGACTGATAGTTTGCATATATTTGAAATAAAATACCAAAGAAATAATTTTATATTTAATTATCCTAATGTAGTGTTTATAAGTTTTTTTTCTCATAAACTTATCAGAATTGACTGAGAGCTGGTATATATTGGAATAAAACATAAGAAAGTTTATTGTAATATTATTTATGCTCATGTAGACTATTCAATCATTGATATTGGAACTATCCAAAACATGTATTTGTGTAAATTAGAAATACTTAGTTATATCTTGTAATAAATGTTTTATTTATTTAAAAATTTGTTCAGAGTTCTTCTTTGGCATACATTCATGTTCTATGTTTCCACACATGCACACACACTTACATATCCAATATGATAAGATTGCACTATTCCATAAATTTAATAGTAAATATGTTCAGATCTGCTGATATTTTTTTGATCCAAACACCATATGAAGTACTTGACTAATTAATGATTCTCTGGAAATTTTATTACTCAGTTATTATTTAGATAATGGGAGAAGATGAGGTGAAACTATAAATTGTTAATTTAAATGGTGGAACTTTACCAATTTTAATTATTTATTTATTTTAAAACCTAATAGATATTTTACTCCTATCAATTTATAATATTTCCTCTTATGTTTAATATGCATTTTATACCTATAGACTTCTGTAGTCCCCACTGAGCTAAGCTATAGTAGGACAACATTATAAGAGTCTCAATGATAATTAAAAACAAGATCAGACTAGTAGTTTATTCTATTACCAATAGAATTGGTGCCCTGGGTATTTGTTGATAGGAAGTATAGGCTAGATGTTGGAGGAGGGTTACTATATATATATATATCGTTTTAATAAGCATAGTTTATATTGATAAAGTAAAAATATTATCAGTTTAATATATGTGCATTTTGCAATTTATATAGATCTAAAAGATTCCTGAACATGCTACTTGAAGTTTATCATTGTCTTATCTTGATACATTGTACAACTTATTCTATTTTATTTATGGCCAAAATTTTTAAATCTTTTGTAGAATTCCTTATATCTTAATATTTTGAATTAAATATCATTTGAAATTTATCTATTTAGTTCCCATACATCTTTTTTATGCCCTGGAAGATTTTGTAAAGTGGTATAATGGCACATTCTGGATCTCAAGGTTCATAAATTCAAATTTTTTAGAAACTCCTGAGCAATAAAACCATTGGTGATTTATTTATTTGTTTATGACAATTGATCACTGGTAGAACAATTCTTTTATAGCTACTTATTCTCTGTTAAAAATATATATTATAAATTTAATTATCCTTTATCTATCATGATGTATCAATGAGACAAAAGATATAAAATTGCAGGATTGTAAACAATGGATGCAAGAAGGTTTGTGCATAAAATCCCTATCTATACAAGTGAATGAGCTTGAATTGGAAACATTATGGGTTTTTTATATTGGGGCTCCTAATTTTATAGTTAACTAAATAAGTAAAAGTTGGTTGCTGGAAGGTTGTATTAGATCCTAAGATTTAGATGCATTGCTCTCAAATCCAAAGGGTCTCATTGATGAAAGCCACAACCTAGAAACTCACCTGAGATATTGGATTAGTAGGCATTAGGTAGGGATTTTATGCACAAACCTTCCTGAATCTCTTGATTATAAGAGCTTGCACTTGGTGGCACTACTGTATAGAGAGTTCAGTACTTTTATTGTTTGTATCTAATTGAATTTTACTTGAAATTTATTTGTTAACAGATGAAACCATGGTCATGAGAGAATTTTAGTAAAATTTGATTTTGGATACTATTGTAATGTTATATAAATTTCATTTTATTTTTATAATTATATATTTTTTTAATGGTTTGGATTTGCTTCATGAGGGAAAATAGATGTTTTAGGTAATATAGAAAACATAGGGATTTGAACTCAGACTTTCAAGCACCCTTCAACTATTCACACTATCTCATACTACTGATACATATGACCACACACATGTAAAAAAGTAAATAATCACCAATATATATATATATAAAATATACAAACCATTATACAATTACAAATATCCAGTAACGCCCTCTGTTTAAAGATCTATATCTCAATAATAGCAAACTTTAAAATGATACCATTTTAAGGTTTGCTATTATTGAGATATAGATCTTTAAACAGAGGGCGTTACTGGATATTTGTAATTGTTTAATGGTTTGTATATTTTCTATAATTATTTCAGTTAGTGTTAACAGTAACTTTCTTTATATATATATATATATATATATATATATATATATTGTGCTGAACCAGTACTCATCAGTTGTTCCAGATTATCATCTCCCACACACATATATAATCAATGCTCAGTTTATATTAAGATAGAAAATCTTCATACTTTAATGGATAGGCTTCAATCTATTCCAATTTCCAACTCTTCAGCAATCCATACCATTGAAAATTTGATGATGGAAAACCCAAATCCCATACTGATGCCAATATCATCACCATGCCTGTGTTGACCTCAAGTCACTCTGACCCCTCATGTATAGGAACTTATCCATTTAAATATGTAGAGCTGGATTAACATGTAAATATTTGAAATACAGGCATTTTTCATATACCAGGTATATGAAAAATGCCGGTATTTCAAATATTTGTAATATAAAAAGTAAGCTTTGATTTTATTTCCTTAACTAAATTTATAACTTCTACAATTTATTTATTATTTTAGTTGTGTTTAAAATTTATTTTAATCAAAGTTTTACTAAAAATTGTTTTTATTTAGACAAAACATTTAATCATATGTACGAAAAATTAAATTTTGCAAGATTAACCTGAATTCAAATATATTTCTAGTTGTTGAAAGGTTAAAACTCTATGCAAGAATTATGCATGATCATTCATTATGTGATGGAAATTTTTTCTGGTGTTATCAGTGATAACAGGTAATCTATATATAATAAATTTGAAAATTTACAAAATGCTTCATTTTATATTTGAATAAGGATATTATCACTCTTATTAATGTTTTTATAAGATAATTATAATAACAGTTTTCACATTTAGTTATAAATATAATAAAAAAAGTTTATGAATAAGTAATAAATTTAAAAAAAAAGAAGAATATTTTACTTTACTTTTAGTATTAATAATTTACCTTTCAAAATTATGAAAAGATATCTAAGTGGAACAGAAAACTGAAAATTACCTTAACACAAGATCAAGGAACTTGCTGCATGATAGATATTATTAAATTTGGTATTTATTTGAATATTCATCAGCATTTTTATGTTTATAATTATTAGATGTTAATGTTAGCAATAATATAAAACAAAGAATGAGTATATCTAATTCTGGATGAAAGTTTAAATAATAATTTGATTTATAAATGGCAGCAGGAGTTTAAATATTTAACTTTTGAAGCTATTTTCATTGGATTTAATAAGAATCACATTACAAACAAAATTAAGTCAGATGTCACATGACCTAATTTAATAAGCTTGCATTTACAATTGTTATATATAAAGCTTGTTAAGGCCTTATTTTGCGAGCTCTATATAAGAATCATATTAAATGGCATCTCTAAAGAACTTATACAATTTTTGCAGGTAAGAAATATTTTCTGCAACATACATTTCAAAATATTAAATTAAAAACTTGACACATAAATAAGTGAAAAACTCAAACAGTTTATTCCAAAATCCATATTTAAGTACAAAATATACAATTATAAAATAGTGAATGGTCTTTGATTAATGATTTTATCTAAAACTACAATTTTATATTGAATAGTATGTAAATTACTATCATTTGCATCTGATCAAAGATTAGAAGAATAGATCAGTTTAGATAATTGGTTCATGAAAACAGCATTGTACCTTCAGAATCATATTGTATTTCATCCATTTAATGAGAAACAGTGTCTTATTTCTCTAAAACAATTTTAAGAATGTTTTATAAAAAAAATACTAATAGTATAAATTTTCTTATCTCATTGAAAAATTACAATGAGAGGACAAAATAAAAATTTTTGGATCGCTAAACAATAAAAATTCTTTAGAAATATTTTACATTTTGGTGAAATAGGATGTCTTCCAAGTGTCACATTGAAAAATTTTGAAATCATAATTGGGAAAAATATTTCTTTGTCATCAACAATTTTTGATGATTTTATTTAAGTAATAAGTAATAATGTATCTGAATTAATTTTAAATGAGAATAAAAATTACAATATTAATGTATAATAGTTCATTCTACTCCTAATCTATAAAATTGCTATTCAACATATTTTTATATTTTATGTTGGATTCAAAATTTTAGAAATATATAAAAGATTTTTTTAAATTCTTGCCCACAAAGAGTCATAAAGGGAATGATTTAGCTAATTATGTTTTACAATATTTATCTAGGTGCATAATGGGCATAAATGTTGTCATTTCAAAGCTATAATAATGCAGTCAATATGTCTGAGAAATATAAGAATGCTTAGTATGAAATAAAGCAAATAAATAATCTTGCTGAATATTCTGTTTGTGTTCCATAATTCTCATCCATTAAATCTTGTTGTACAAATTGCTGTCAGCCATGAGCACAGGTTGTATCATTTTGTTAATAATACAAAAATTGCATAATTTATGTCTGGATCTATTTATAGATAGAATCTAATGAAAGAATGAATGACCAGTTCTAAAATACAGAAGAACAATGATGTTAAAATCTATTTTATAAACTAATAGATATTAAGCTATGAAGACTTTAAAAATACATTATAAGTTGAAAAAGTTGCAAATCCTAGCAAAATATTTCAAATAAAGTACTGTAAGAGAAATGAAGCTTTGAATATTTTATAAAATTGTGCAAATTTGAAATGTGCATTTGATGTTTGTTTGGAATGATTTTAATACTTCAAATGGGAGAAATTGTATTAAAAGAAACAAAAGAACATGTGAAATGTTTAGTTGAATATTTAAAGATGATTCTAAATAATTTTAATTATTATGAGGATGAAACAAGAAAAGTAATGGTAAATAATACTATAAATTAAATTTTAATTTGGAGAAAGGCTTTAAAAACCCATAATATATAGAATAAGGAAATTATTTCCTGTTAGATTTATACTCACTCCAGAAGAATATTTGAAAAAACAGGTTTGCCTAACCTAATAGCAAAAATGGAGAAATATTAGATTCTTACTAAGAAGTTCAGTCAAATTTTTAATTATTTTTTATTATAAAAATTGCAAGTCCCCAGAGAATAAATTTGCAACAAAATGTTTCCAAAACAAATAAGTAAATGATTCTATAGGAGGAGTTACAACATAAAACAATTCAATTTTATGAACATATAAAAAGGTATGTTGGTGAAAATCATCTTATTGACATCATTATTCTTTAAATTGTTGAAGATGTTTTAACCGACAATGTTATTTTAATGTGGCAATTTCTTTTAAAATACACTTAACATCAGCATGTGTAATATGTAAAAGGGAGAGATTATTTGCAAAATTATTGTTAATAAAAAGATCATAAAAAATAAGCATCACTTAAACTCAATTAAATGCTTTCAGTGTAATCTGCATTGAAAATCAATTTGCCAAAAAAGTAATTTCACACAATTTCAGATTTGCTGCATCATAATGCATTTTGTATATTGCACTCTCAGTATGTAATTACTGAAAAGTAAAATAAAAACTGTATCCTCATAAATTCATATTT
Organism: Epiperipatus broadwayi; assembly: GCA_028023455.1. Taxonomy (NCBI): domain Eukaryota; kingdom Metazoa; phylum Onychophora; class Udeonychophora; order Euonychophora; family Peripatidae; genus Epiperipatus; species Epiperipatus broadwayi. The sequence goes on along the minus strand of JAQFVV010000080.1, from coordinate 1,847,958 downwards.
ACTATTTTTAGGTGTAACTTAAAAATAAGTAAAAAGTAATAATTAAAAATTATGTAGTGGGTTAGAATTTCATACTTTTCAATGCCTAAGAGCTCTAGAAAGACTTAATCTGCTCCTAATTGGGGACAATGTATTATATATATTGTAACAGGCTGGAGAATTACATAAGAGATAGGGGGGACGCATCTTACTATGGTCGGACTTTGGGTCTTCAGATAGGATGCCAGTGATTACGCGATGAAATACATAACCTATGATTGTACCTACTTCCAATAGACTAGCTCTACCTATTTTTATTAACCTAGATACAATCTGGGTCAGTTCATCCAATTCTCACCCCTTTCTAGCCGCGTTATACCACAGTATTCAAACTCAGGGAGTAATTGCCTGAGCTCTCTTATCAGGGAAGGAGATTACACTAATAGTAGTTATTGCACTTCTATATAAGTGATAATTAATTACCAAAAATCAATTAAGCATAAGATATATAAAAAAAAATATGTATGTGCAGTATAAGTATATATGTATTAAAAGCTATAATAAATGACTTAAATATGTATGTGTATTTCCTCTATCATAGTAATAATATTAATAGGTGTAACACTAAATAAGATTATAATGTTTATAATGGGTATGTGCATAATGAGGAACTATAAAGCTGGTGATGGATATTGAAATAATGATGAGTTAGAGACCAGATTAAAATAAATTATATAAACATTTATTGATTGACAAATAAAAAAAAAAAAATATGCAATATGAATAACACTTAAATCTGATATATATAATTTATTTTGTCAGGATGAAATTCTACCATATCGATAACTATAATGATATTAATAAAATAAAACCCTTGCCATAAACCCAATGGTAGAAGTTCATGTACTTGACTAATTATTTACAACAACGAATATGGAAAATTATAATATGTATATGTGATTGCGAATTTAGCTGACTAATTTAAAATGTGTATACCAACATAACAACAATAAAAAGACCTCTGTTTTCTAGATACCTCAATGGTTATAAATCATTGATTTATAAAAGCAATACAAAAGTAAGCTTAATTAATAATAGTAAAAAAAAAAATATATCATTGTGTTTTGCTTACTATAAAATAATATTAAAATTTCTTACCTCCTAATTTTGTCAAAAGTCAGTCAGATGGGGCGGTCAAAACTGTTATTTTTTTTTTATACAATTAGAGATGATGAAAATATATGTATATAAATCTAATCCCCCCCCCCCTTATTACTCTCATACAGAGTAACTCCAAAATTATACACATTAGCTTCCATTTGTAGAAACGAAAATAATACATAAAATTTACAATAGACAAAATAATAAAACAAAAATTACAATTCTTATCCCATTATATTAATTAAAGTTCGATAAGTCTTCTGGAAATTGTTCATTTATTAAATAAATTCCTAGGAATGGAGATGAAGTTTTGCTCCCACGAAGAATAGAAGTTTCTTGTCTGAGTCAAAAAATAATAATGTTCTCCAATTATCCTGTCTTGGATTTGTTTAGGCATTTTATTTAAAGCAAAGATGGTTTTTAAGTTTCTCCTAAATGGGCAGGTAAAATCTTTAAACTTTCATGGCTTTATCGATGACGTATTATTACCCCATGGTAAAAACTTTTCAGCAAGCAATCATGATATAAAAATAATATATATTTATTGATTCATTTGCTGCTCAAGATTTCAATGACGATATTATTATTTATCAAAACAATTATTTATTGAATATTACTGCAATGCTTAAATTTAATAAAATTTATCTAATCAGCAAATAATTTAAAACTTCTTACTTTCAAATCATTTCTTTCCCTTCAAATGATTGCTTTAAAATTTCAGCTTTTGATCACTTTGATTAATATTTTAAAAAAAATATTTATATATTTGAATTCGAATATTCAGATCCATTTTGTATTCGAAAACTATTTTTTTAAACAGAAAAAAATAATAATGTTCTCTCTTAAAAAAACAGAAGACAATTATAACAATTAATCCTGCGTTTCGGTTGCTTGAAGTTATTTTAAACATTTTAACCTTGACATTTCCTATTGTTTAAATGATGTAATATAAATAAATGGGATTATAACTAAAAATAATAATTTATAAATATTTTAAATTTCATTTCTACAAATCTCATCTCCACAAATGGTGCCATGTGTTTAGGTTTAGGTTTTAATTCAGTCACTGTTTTTATTTTTTAAGTTTATGTGTAAGTTTCTATTTTATTTTTATAGTCATCCCCAATTATTAACATAAATACCCTTTTATTCCAGTGTTAATATACCTATCTGTTTCTCCCTAGTAATTTAATGGCTTTTATTACCTCCTTAAAAATAAAAAGATGTTTATACACATGTATATGTTGGAAAGAAAAAAAAATGTTAATATGTCAATTTGCTTAGCAACTTATTGGTTAAGCTAATATATTACAAGGCTCCAATTGGTAGAGTGTCTTAAATAACTGGATGGTGTGGCAGTTTGTAGCTCATCACTACAATATATATTGTGCCCTTTCCTATAGGTCAATGATAGTTATAAATGGTCAATTACTAAAAAATTTTAAAATTAATATTATATAGTATTTAAAATTATAGATTATATTAAGCAGTAAAAGATTAATATGATATATTTAATAATAAATATTGTGATGGTGAGAATTGTATCTAATTCTATATTTTTCTAAATTGTTTTTCAAAATTTTATATAATTATTTTATATAATATAAGTAGCAAATTTATTAAGACAGATAAAATTAGACTAAACACCGGAAATGACTACGTGACTGTCTGAAATATTCTATGTATAAGCACCGGTTTAAATTAATACTAATAATTAAAATATTTAAATAGTATATTATAGAAGTGGATGGAATTGTCACACATCATAATAAAAATAAGTAGTATACACCTTTATTAATTATTGTTTCAAAATTGTTTTAAAGGTAGTTAAATTGTAGTAGATAATAATTGATTTAAAAATAATAATGAGTTAACATTTAAGTCTATTACGTCATGATTTTAAAACTTTAGAAATTGTTTATAAATCCAAGTAGGGATTGACCAATAAAAAAAATAGATCTTGGCAGACAACCAAAATCATGCCAACTAATTGTATAAACGGGGGAGAACAAAAATGTGTTGACTCCAGAGCAGAGGTAAAATTTTAAACTCTCTAATTTTTTTTTTCTTTCTTCAATTTATTAATCAATTTTATTATAATTTTAATAATATCTTTGAAAGAAACCAACTGACAATTTAAAAATCATTCGAAGAGAATCTTAGAATAAAATGTTTTTAAAAAAAGTTTTTCATAGTAATGTTTCACTAACTTTACAGTAACCTGCCAGTGGATTATATCGAAATATAATCAGAGTTTTCAATAGAAAATGGATAGATTCTTAAAACCAAGTTGTAAATTTTATAATGTTCCAAATATGTTAATATTATTCGTTGATATAGTTTATATAGCGTATCACTATGAAAGCTGTTTTCGTGCGTATAAAATCAATGAAAGGACATTGTGAGCAAAGTTAATGAAGATAATGGAAAATAAAAATAAGTATTATTTGTATAAGAATAAATGGACAAAAGGAATTTTAATATTGAAATAGTTTGAATTGCTTTCTTTAAGATGACTTGAGAAAATACTCTAGAAAATAGTTAAAGATCGAAAGTAGTGTATATAAAATAATAATGAATGAAAGTGAAGTTTACCAAGGAAAACACTTGCCTAAAGAAAAAAAAAATTTACAGAAGAGAAATATAAAATATTGGATCCATGGAAAACGCAATTGGTACCGTAATTATTAAATAATTGTAGTTTAACTAGAAATAAAGATGCATCAACGCGCCGAGGTAATATTCGCCAGAACATTAAAAAGCTTCATGGGATAACTAAATAAAATGTTTTCTAATAATTTTGGATTAAACACTAAAACTAAATAAAATGTTTTCTAATCATCTAAACAGTTTATTAAATAAACTAATTTATTTAAAACTTTAATAAGCATAAAGGAGAACATTCGGACAAAAGAAGAAATAATAAATATTATGGGACTAACCAAGATATACCGTCAGAAAAATATGTGATTATGGTTTGAATTATTTTCTTTACTAATCTAAGTTAAACATTAAGTTTTAGATAGCGATAGGGAAAACAAAATACATTGATTCGTAATATAACATTATATGAAATAATATGTTTTGATTTTGAATTTTAAAATAAAATTGTATGTATGTGGAAATTTGTATATTTGCGATGCTCGAAGAGAAAGAAACCTACTACGAACTCGGATAGGAAGATAAAGATTGTTTTGGTAACATTTATAATTATTAATGATATATAATGTATGTTTTATTTATTTAGATCAGCTGGGAATCGAATGAATGTAGCGCAAAAGTTTTATTGTTATTATTGTTGTAAAATGCATTTTTGAAAACAACACTCTAAAACACTTTGAGATGTGATTACATTTTTAAAAAATATGCATACGATAATCATTTTATGTGTTATTAATATAGTTCAATATAACCGATGGTTATGTGATATTTTCTGTTAATTTTCTGATTGGGATATTTAAATGTTATTTTAACAAAATGTAGATGTTGAACCTACAGTGTAATAAAGCAAGACAAATTGTTCTTATGGAATAGGGAAATGTTTTTTATATTAGCGAATTTTGTTTATTGTTTTAAAAAAAAGTAGTTAGTATTTTATCAATGTTGGATACAGTAAAAATCGAGAGAGATAGTTTGGGTAGTGACTTGGTAGTACGTGGTGATTCGGAAACCAAGAGGATGTATTAAAAACTAGGATGCTACAGGGAATGAAATAATAGGTAGTTTTAGATGTTAATCAGCATAGTTAACAAAGCCCTACGACTGGTACACATGTTGTCTTGGACAGTGGTATTTTATATATTTCTTTTGAGTCGTACTAGATGTTTGGTAAAGCTGAGTAAATAGCTGCCACATCATGCTTATCACCAAGGTTATTAGACAATGAATGTCGGACCTATTCACACTGTTCCATACATTTTTGAAGTATATTGCGGATAAGTTATCTATCTATTTTCCCAATATCCTATACATCTTTCGCTATCTTTATCTGTATTTCTTGCAACTACATCGTTATGTGATAAGTCTATTAAAAGGGAAACAATAAATATTTTAGAATGTATGTCATGCTATTATTTGGAATAAGAATAGTTAAGGGTTAACGAAGAGTAGATTATGATTATTGAAAGAAAGATGCAGATATCCTAAGAAGGGAAGGAGTTAGAGAATTATTTTAATTCCTTTTTTAGAAATGAACTATAATTTTATAAAAGTATATCCAAAATAGAAATATACAAAAATATTAAATATAATTTCACGTTTTCTTATTGTTAATTATATTTTAAAAAATATAAGTATTGCATATTTAAAAAATACAATAACATTCGATAATTATAGTATATGTGAAACTGTAACAGGTGATAATTAAACCCGTGTTATAGTATTATACATGAGTATGGCTTATGGAATAAACGTATTATAGTTTACGAGCATTGGAAAACAAACGTTAAAAGTAATAATAATATTTGAATAATATGCGGAGTGACTTATATAAAGTTACAAGAAAATGTAATTTTCTTTTAAAAAACCATATTGATTGTAAAATTATGATGTTATAAATGATGTTTACCCACATAGATAATTTATAATACAGTAACTTTAATATTAAAAGGTAAAGAATGGTGTTACCCATAAAATAGTTAAAATAAGTGATATGATAAACCTAATGAGAAATAAATAAATAACTTTTAAAAGGCATAATAAGTTTAATTAACAATAAAAGAAATATAAATGTGTATAATTCAGCTATTGTAGTGTAAAGAAAAATGAGGATATCCCTTGTAAATAGATGTAGATGGATTTGTTTGTTTTATTTATTTTTTATTGATGTTAATAACATTTTAAAATTTGTTTATTAAAACTTGTGTCTGAGTTTTGTTTTCTCTACATCATTGCATGAATTCACAGGGTATGTTCACAACCATTAAACTAAGTATATGATTGTTTGCACAAAAGATAAATAGAGAAGTATGTTTAATCTTAAATATTTATTGATGTTCTTATAATTAAATAATTATAAAATTGCATTGCGTTACTGGTCATCAATCCATTATCCTAATATTTTGCTAAATTATATGCTATTAGTTGCCACTTGCTTTATTTATCAGATTATCTAAACACTGCCACTTATTAATTTATTTTATTACTTAAAGATAAAAAAAGGGGATATTAGATTGTTAACTAATTTATTACAGTTATAAATTTGCGATGAAAGAAAAGCTGTACTAGTTGGATTAAGCAATGAAGATTGTGATTATTATTGTTTTATTATTAATCTAATTTCAGAGTAGTAGATTATGACATAAAATCCTTTATCATATTTTGCTACCATATGTTTATTAACATATGAATAAATTTAAGAACCTGAGATTATTTCATTTGAGCTAGATGATTACTATTATTATTATTAGAGATAAAAGATTAATACTTTAATTGTTAAATGAATCTTAGTGATTAGAAGTTGCAGAAGTCATAAGAATACTATGTAGTTATTATGTGTAATAGTAGTATAAGGGGAGATAGTGTTCTTATGCCATTGAGGTGGTATCCTGTGGGATATTGTCTCAATGTAATCTACCTTGTCACCCGTATTTCCACTTCTAGTCTCATGAATTTCTGAATATTTATTTGAGTTAGTTTAAAACAGAACCTAAGTTAATTTTAAGAAACTTGAGCTAGTAAAGCATTTAATTGAATATTTCATTAATTATTAGAGCTAGAACCCGGTTAGGTGATTTTCACTATATTATATTTATTTTGGGGGAGGTGGAGATGCGGGAACGGGGTGGTTAGATTATGGCCCTCAACATGATTGGCCTGATGTGTAGTGAAGCTACACACGATGACAAGGGCAGAATATATATATATATTATAAGGATGGAAAGATTCCCACTTAGATATGTAGATCAGATTCAACAATCAGCTGGTTCGATCACAATGTATGACCAACTTACACAAAGTATTTATGTGATGATACACCTATCTATCGAGCCCCAAATGTTTCTGGTAGCAGATATAACAGATGGAACGATGACCACTAGCCCCAAAAGTTGATGACGCCAGATATAATGGACGGAATGATTACAACTAATCCCAAACATTGCTAACACCAGTATAATGGGCAGTACTCTTCATCAACAGTCATAAACTAACCAAGCCCAATGACAGTGCACCAGATGTAATGGATGGTCAACTAACTTGCAGACTATACTACTATGCAGATGTAGCAATATGGTGTGGGGATAAGTCAATATGCTCTAATTTATTACCCCTAATGAAACAATCTGCAGAGACCTATCAGGCTTAGAAGGGAAAAAAGTTGCGTCCAACTATGTTCAGACTGTGGGTCATCTGATAGAGTGCTAATGAGAACCTGCTGAAATGCTTAATCAATGATTTCATACCCTTTAATTGACTAACTCTATCCCTATTTAGTAATATTAAATGCAATTTAGGTCAGTTCATCCACTTTCCCTCTTTTTAATTCCATTATGCCCTAATATTCAAACCCAGAGAGAATATTGCGTTTGACTCCTTTAGCAAGTATGAACAGATACACACAGCAACACGTGCACCTATATATAGGTTACAACTAGCATTTATTATATTTGTTTTATTTTCAAGCTTTTATATAATAAGAAAAATAGATGTGTATGCATGCCTAATTGTTTATAGACTGTGGAATGTCAGGACAATTCAATAAACCAGAGACTGGAATAAAACAAACTCTTGAACATTTATTAACAATAATAAATATCAAGTATAACAACAATAGTAATGATAAAAAATATATAAAAAATAATAATAATCATATGTACATGTGTCACATATGAACCTCTACCATTTACTAATTAATGATTATTATAATCCAATCCTTATACCCTATGGTAGAAATCCACCTATGTCACCCATTCTCTACAAATCATAATTATATAGAAAAATAAACTTTAGTTATTTTATATCATTGAGATGCTGGCTAGCTAAATTATATATTTGCAGATGTTAACAACCTATTTAACAAGTTTCCCTAATTTATATATATGATAGAGACAGATACTAGCTGATTAGTCAAACATACTAGAAAATATATGTACAATGTTAATCGCAAAATAAAACATATAATATGTATTCTGTATAAGTGTTGTAATTTAACCTATGAAAATAAATTTAGAGAATCTTACCTCAATATTTATGTGGATAACCTGATGTGAAGCAGGTGAACCTAAATTTTATTTACAATGAAAATATAAAAATATGAAAATGAATAATCCCCCCTTTTCTTCCTTGCTAATTCTGAAAAATGAGGCTTCTGCATCATAGTGCGAAAATACAACAGATAACAAGACTTAAAAAAAATTTACAATATTGATTCTTTGATTAAATAAAATTGTAATTGAAACAAAGTTCATAAAAATCATCATAATAGAAGTAGTAGTAGTTGATATTTAGGCAAATTGTTCTTCAAATCAGTTTCACTTAGTAAATCATTTCCCTTAGCAAGGATAGATAGGTACAATGACATCTACTGTAGTTGTGTTTAATGGTAAACACCTTGATCCTCATTTGATTCACCATAAAGTATTCCAATCCTGTTTACTTTGGACTGCAGGCATCTTCTTGTGTGTTTACAATAAAGTATATATATATATGTCATATTATTATTACTATTTGCGGGATATTCCGTGTAGTGAAAAAGCTAAATGCTGACGTTTCAGTACAATATCAAGTACCTTCCTCAGAGCGCCCTCTTTCTCAAATCATAAGAATGCATGTGAGATTTAAAATCGTTTTTATCGTTTTCTTTCTCCTCATATTTAAATTCTATTGGTTGAGAAGTTTTAAAATTTATTTTCTCTTCCAATAGTTTCTTCCAAATGTTGTTAATCTTCTTTAACTCACACCTTTCATTTATGCTCTTGGGCCTTTTAAAAATCTCTATAGCTTCTCTTAGCAATCTCTGGTCATATTGTTCAATTTTTGCTAAAATATTTGTTTTTTCAAAATTGATATCATGATTTGTTAATTTAATATGAGAATAAATAGCTGATGAATTGGATTTTTCTCTCACTGCCAGAATGTGTTCTTCCTTTCTAATATTTATTCTACGATTAGTCTGTCCTATATATGTATGTGGACAGACCCTACATGGAATTTCATACACACCATGACACTCCAAAGCAATTTTATCTTTAGGAAGAGGAAATATTTCACTAATTTTTTTATAAGTAGTAAAAATTGTGTGAATATTATTATTCTTTAAAATGTTACCAATTCTATCAGTTACTCCTTTAATATATGGCAAAATTGTCTTAATTTTTGATGTATCAAAATCTTTTTTCTTTTGATATGTATAAGCCCTATGAATAATTTTGTAATTAAAGCCATTATGAAGAAGCATTTTATTAGTAGCAAAAAGGTCCCGGTGAAAATGGCTATCATCAGAAAGTCTCTTTGTTCTATCCAATAATGTCTTTGCCACTGAAAATAGTTGTGCAGGATGGTGATGAGAGGAAAAATGCAGATATCTCCCAGTGTGTGTTGGTTTTTTATATATACCATGGGATAAAGAACCATCTCTCCTTCTTTCAATCAAAACATCTAAAAAAGGTAATTGATTATTATTTTCTATTTCCATGGTAAATTTAATATTGTTGTGAAGAGAGTTTAAAAAATTAAAAAAGTCATCAAGAGCATGCTTACCATGAGGCCAAATAACAAAGGTATCATCAACATACCTCAGCCATATAGATGGTTTTTTAATATATATATATATATATATATATATATATATATATATATATATATATAGAGAGAGAGAGAGAGAGAGAGGTTTAATGCAGCTGGTAGAAAATACCATGACACACAATAGCATGTTTTGCTCTAGCCCATCTTCATATTAAAGTACAATTTAATAATTATTTGTAATCATAACTCTATATCAGATAATATAGAAGCACTTTATATATATATTAAGAAAATTATTTCATTTTTCTTTCTTTTCTAATTTTCAGCAGATTAATTTTCGTTATTCTTTTTGAAAAAATTTAAAATAGTAAAAAAAATTACTCCAACAACTTTTAAAACACGATTTAATTATTTAAGAATTTATCACTTATTCTTACTTCTTATTTTACTTCCTTTCCTCTGAAGTTGGTAAACTTTTAATTACAGCATTTGACTTCTAAAAATGTTTATAATTTAAATAAAAGAAAAAGTAAAACTCCATTTTAGCATTCTAAATTTTAATTTTAATTGCTGCCTTTTGTTACCAGTGCTATAACAATAAGAAGAATGATTTGTACATTTCACGTGCGTAGATTTCCAGGAACGCTAAGATTTTTAACTGCCTATTGTTTAAATTCATTTAGATTTTTATATGTATCATTTAAATACATTTCATTTATTACAAATAAAAAAAATAATAATAAAATCAGTTTTATTTTCACACATGTGTGCCCACTACAACTTAACTTCAGGCCATCCCAAATTTATTTAACTATAAATTAATATTCAATTTTAAATTAAATATATATATACATTACAGTTTATTTAATCAAATAGTTATATATATATATATATATACAATAGTACTTTGTAAAATACTGATCATATTTTATTTTATAATAAAATAATCTTTTGTGCATTACATGTATATATGCAATAAATAACAAACAAATAATCTTCCCATTATTAATATAAATTTCAAATGGATTGGGTTCAATAATTATGCTTGATCTTTTTAGGAATGTGTGCATTGTAAGTTACCCTTTACAACCCCCTCTCCTTATAGGGTTAGAATTTTAATCTGTCATGAGAATTTTAACACTTACATAAGGTTCGCATTTGAAGTTTGATGGGTTTTTTTTCTTTTTTAACAAATATAAGAAGGATAGTGAAACCTTATTTTACTGTTTTGTACACTCAACTACACAAATTGCTTTCTATTCTTTTCTACTCACTCTCATGAAATACTTTTCAAGGTGGGGTTCAAACATAGGTTGTTTTTTAAACCTAATGATGGTTATGTTTTGAGCACACTAATAAAGTGTTTCTGTTTCAGATAGCACATATTTTTTCTTGTTATCCTCTATCCTGCTCATATTGAGTCTTATTGGATTTTTTTTGAGGACTAACAGAAGATTGGAGCAACCATCACTTAGTGTGGTTTAACTCTCTTAAATAAATTGGCTCTAAAGTATCCTAATATTTGCTTTGGCATCCATTAGGGGAATACTCTCATCATAATTTTTAACCTAACTTCATAATATCTAATTTTTTTTTGTTTACTTATCGACATTCATTTTTTTCCACACATCAGTTGAGTATGACAATTCTACAATTACTAAGATTGTCCATAGTATGGTTTCATAATTCGGGTATTATATGTGCCCCTAACTTGTCCTTCCATATCCAACCAAAATGCATTAGGACTCGATTGTTTAACTATTGTGTAAGGTCCTTCATATAGATGGTAAAACTTACTGTACTCATTTTCAATTTGCTTACTAACATGAGGTTTTTTTTATTAAAACTTGATCTCTTACTTTGAAAGTATATGGAGTTCCAGTCTTATTTTTGTTCTTTTTATTGGCCTTACCTACCAATCGAAGAGATGCTTTCTGCACATTTTCCTCCATACTACTTTGTTTATATCTAGTCATAGATTGATATTTATTGAACAACATGGGAATTGATTGATTAAAATATATGTACAAGGTTAATCACAAAATAAAACATATAATATGTATTCTGTATAAGTGTTGTAATTTAACCTATGAAAAGAAATTTAGAGAATCTTACCTCAATATTTATGTGGATAACCTGATGTAAAGCAGGTGAACCTAAATTTTATTTACAATGAAAATATAAAAATATCAAAATGAATAATCCCCCCTTTTCTCCTTTGCTAATTCTGAAAAATGAGGCTTCAGCATCAGAGTATGAAAATACAACAGATAACAAGACTTAAAAAAAATTTAAAAAATAAACAAAAATTTACAATATTGATTCTTTGATTTAAAAAAATTGTAATTGGAACAAAGTTCATAAAAATCATCATAATAGAAGTAGTAGTAGTTGATATTTAGGCAAGTTGTTCTTCAAAGCAGTTTCACTTAGTAAATCATTTTCCTTAGCAAGGATAGATAGGTACAATGGCATCTCCTGTAGTTGTGTTTAATGGTAAACACCTTGATCCTCATTTGATTCACCATAAAGTATTCCAATCCTTGTTTACTTTGGACTGCAGGCATCTTCTCGTGTGTTTACAATAAAGTAAATATATATATATATATATATATATATATATAGATAGATAGATAGATAGATAGATAGATAGATAGATAGATAGATAGATAGATAGATAGATAGATATAGAGGTTTAATGCAGCTGTAGGAAATACCATGATGCACAATAGCATGTTTTGCTCTAGCTCATCTTCATATTAAAGTACAATTTAATATTTATTTGTAATCATAACTTTATATCAGATAATATAGAAGCACTTTATATATATATTAAGAAAATTATTTCATTTTTCTTTTCTAATTTTCAGCAGATTAATTTTCATTATTCTTTTTGAAAAAATTTAAAATAGTAAAAAAAATTACTCCAACAACTTTTAAAACACGATTTAATTATTTAAGAATTTATCACTTATTCTTGGTTCTTATTTTACTTCCTTTCCACTGAAGTTGGTAAACTTTTAATTACAGCATTTGACTTTTAAAAATGTTTATAATTTAAATAAAAGAAAATGTAAAACTCCATTTTAGCATTCTAAATTTTAATTTTAATTGCTGTCTTTTGTTAACAGTGCTATAACAATAAGAATGATTTGTAAACTGTTTTTTTGTTTTTAAACATTTCACGCATGTAGATTTTCAGGAATGCTAAGATTTTTAACTGCCTATTGTTTAAATTCATTTAGATTTTTATATGTATTGTTTAAATACATTTCATTTATTCCAAATAAAAAAATAAATATATAATAAAATCAGTTTTATTTTCAGACATGTGTGTGCCCACCACAACTTAACTTCAGGCCATCCCAAATTCATTTAACTATAAATCAATATTCAATTTTAAATTTAAAAAAATATATATACATTACAGTTTATTTAATCAAATAGTTTTATATATATACAATATTACTTTGTAAAATACTGATCGTATTTTATTTTATAATAAAATAATCTATTAAGCATTACATGTATATATGTAATAAATAAACAAATAATCTTTCCATTATTAATATAAATTCCAAATGGATTGGGTTCAATAAATATGCTTGATCTTTTTAGGAATGTGTGCATTGTAAGCTATCTTTTACAAAATATATAAAGTTTTAATTTACATGCTGATATTAAAGTATCTTTGTTTTCACAATGATTCAGTTTTAATAAGATATGAATAATTTCCTCTAACTCTGTAAATGATTATGATTTAGTACTTTCTATATAAAGTTGTGTATTACTGCCACATCCTTTTCTCTCATTTTATTTATTTATGTGTATGCATATAATAAAGTTTATTTTTAAATAAAAATGTTAAGTAAATAATTACAAAAAAACAATAAAAGAAATAAAAAAATTTTAATAAGCAATATTTTAGCAATAATTGGATTTAATTCGCAGCCATTTTTCTTTTTATCCATGTATTATAACTAGCAACATCAGTGTAAATGCCTGAATAATTTACTCTACCACATCCTACTCCCCATGATACAATACCAACTAAGGTGTTTTCATAGATAGCAGGTCCACCAGAATCACCCTAAAATAAAGAAAAAATTAGTATTTAAAAATATAAATCCATTTATAAATTTAAAAAGCCAAACTATTTATTAGTTATAATCATATCTAGTAATATTTTTATTTTAAAGACTCCATATATATATTGAGACTATTATGTGTCTCATGGCATAAAACAACATAATAGAATGGGTGCATATATATAAAATTGAAAGGAAAAGTAAAAATAAATACAAACAAAATTTTTTGTAGATATTTTTTATATTATACTGGAATAAGTTATGAGTTAAATAATAATTTTGAATTTAAAAAATTATTATAAATTAAACATTTAAAAAGGACTATTTAATGTTTTACTCTTATTTTGATAAATATTGGTAATTATAAAATTCCACTATCTATTTTAATTAGATTCAGAAATTTTTTAAAGCTTGTATAACATATTTTGATAAAATCCTACAAAGTTGCTTTTAAAATGATTAAGAAGAACTGAAAAGCATCATTAACTTTTTTCACTCAAGATAAATAAAGAACTTACTTAATTGTGGTTTTCAAATTCCACAATATTCTATAAAAAGATAATATTCACACTTACAATAGTTTCAACAAGATTATTATGAACTTATAACTGAAGGCAAATAGAGCTGCTGCTAATGTAACAGTGGTAGAGTTTGAATTTACATGGAGGCAAGGGCCAGCTTTTTGTGTTTTATAGCCCATATATGTGTGTTAGACAGCATGTCTGAAGTCTACCAAATTATAGTGACTAAATGTCAACAGTTACCATATCCTTTCCCAAAGATGTCAATAAGCCAGTCTACTGTTTTAGAATGGACCAGCTTACCAAAAGATTCCAATAAGTAGCCATATTATGCTATAGTTTATATACATGCCGTTTTATCTAATATGAAAGGAAGCACAAACAAAGTTATTATAGCTGTATATATTATATAGCATGCATATAGAAGATATACTTCATGAACAGATATTAGTTGTTGAGTAGAAAAATAATTTGTTAAAATATCATTTTAAATAATTAACTTTGCAACTAAAATCTCTAATTTACAAGTTTAAAATTAAATAAATTTTGGCTTAAATTATACATCTCAAAAGAGAGGATTGATTCATAAAAGATGTTTTGAAATTAAAAAAACAAACTTAGAAATCTTTCTTATTGCAAATGAAGAAGCAAAAGCCTGAATTTTAAAAGAACTGTCCAAACTGGATTTAACAATTTTTTGTTAAAAAAGAGTAAAACTTTTATTTACCATTAAAATTACTGTAATGGGATAATTAATAACTTTGATTTATAGGGAAATAATAATAATACACACGTGTGCAGTTTAAGTACATGAAATTAATTATGTCTTTTAAAATTATAATATGGTTTAATAAGTTTATTATTTTTGACAAATGAAATATTTTAGGATATAAACATCAGTGTGTATGCAAATTTTCATGTATACACAGATATATGTTATAATTAATCATTTATATATTATTAAAATGAATTGATTCTTTATGACAATTAAAGTTGTTAATTTTAAATTATTATATAGAACATCTGTGCTTATATAGATGCATGTCATATAGACACACATATATGTTAAAATCAGTCATTCTTTATGAATTGTTAAAATGAATTGGGTTTATTATAAGTCTATGACAATTCAAATATGTTCATTTTATATTGTACAGCAACATTTGTATATTGATATATAGGTATTTTATGTAAACTTATTGAAATATTTGTAAATCGCAATGTGATAGCTTTTTTGCATTCTAATCAAAATTAAAATGCTGAATTTATAGTGTACTTAACAGTTCTTAATTTAATTTTTTTATTATTGATAAATTTATATTTTATTAATTTATTCCAGTGAATTTATTTAATCCTGGACTAGGTTCAAAACATTATATATTAGTTTTGTCTCTTGTTCACAGTAACAATTATAGAGCTCTTGTTCACTGAACTGGATTTGTGCATAACAGTCAGTTATATGGGTTGATGTTTATGTTTAGTCTTATGGACATTTAGTTGATGATTTTATCATTTTTCTAATGCTTGAGGGCACAGAGAGATATCATTTAAAGTCCATGCATTGTATTTTACTTTATTTGTAATTACAAATTAAGTTTATAGTTGGCCAGTATATTAAAGGTACTAAGTGGCCAGGGTATTTATGATGATCAGCATAGTCCTGTATTCCACCATTATTTTTTAATTATTATATTCTGATGAATTAGCACTTAAGTTTATGCATTCAAATTATTGTTTATATAATCTGCTCCAAGTTTGACAAGGGATAAATAATTAGCCTGACTTTTAATGGATCACTTTCAAATCCATTCACAAGATTGACTGTTGATTTATTTATTATTCTCTGTAATATGAGTAAACTCATAATTAGTCTTTGTTTTTGCTGATCTCACATGCTTATATTATTCATATTCCTTATATTCATTTTATATTTAAATTAGATTTACCATTGACTTGGTATAATGATGATTTTTCCATCACCACAGTTTCACTCTCATGACTCCATATTGTTTCAATATATATATATATATATATATATATATATTGAAACAATATATATATATATATATATATATATATTGTTAAAAAGAGAAAGAGACTGCCTTGACAACAGTTTGATATTTGTTGATTGTTATTGATATTGGGATTGTCTAAGTCTTGAATGGTTTTTATGATATAGAATTGAACAGTGTTAATTAATATGTATTATTTTGGAGCAGGAACTCTCGAAATAGTGTCTTTATTAAATTTAATTAAACAACTTATAATATTATCATTTATATCAACAATAATAATGCATGATCTCTCATATATGTTCCCAAGATATTTTTACCCTATTCAAGCTTATAAAAGATGGCTCTAGAATTGGATAGTGGATCTATTCTTAATATTATTGTTTAAGTACAAAATATAAAAATATGAATTCAGTTTCTTCCTCTTTCTAGCTAAATAATATTATAAAATATTCAATTAAATTTGATATATAAGACTTTGGAGAGGTTTTACGTTTAAAATATTAAATATTGAATAGTAGTGTTTAATTCTAATATTATATATTTATAACTGCAATTGTTTATAAGACTATTAAAATGTATATTTAGAGATTCTAACATGACATTTAAAGCTCAATAGCTTCCTTTATAAGTATACCAAACTTCAGTTGATAATGAATTCATTTTTGATGGCAAGTTCATGATGTATTTCATTAAATTTAATGGGGTAGGTACTTAAAAAGTCATTTCTCCAATCTATTACATATTAATTAGGGGTATATAATTTTAATATTAATTGTTTACATGGTTACTAAAGGGAATATGAATATATCTGCTGTATAAATATGATTTTAAATATCTTTATAGATTTGGATGTTGAATTGGTAATTGTCATTTTCAGGCTAGTATCTCATATATATATATATATATATATATATATATTGCAATCTTTAAATGTTCATATATATTCAATGGACCATTAGTAAGAGTGAATTTCTATTCTTGCTATTAAAAGGTGAGAAGGTTGCCTTGACAGCAGTGGGAAATATTGATTACTATCCTTACTATGAATGTTTATGTGGTTACTGGTGGTTTCTAATGGTTACTAATTATCCCATTTAGCTTTAAGCATTATTTCACTTTATATATATATATATAGTTTGATAGGCTGAGTTTGAAGACATTTAAGTGTCTAAAAAATTCATGCTTGCAAACTGATAGAAACGTTTTGCATAAACACTTGGAGTTAATATTTAGGTCTAGTTTCTAACTTCTATCCCTCACTGATTAGAGCAAATCAGCTTGAACTCAGCTGATCTGAGGGTGGAGCAAAATGAAAGAGACAGTGAATATTGACTCTGACATTTATGTAAACAAATATGCTTGTTTGGAGGTCTTGGTAAAGCTCCATCTATTGATCATTAATACAAGCGATAACGGGTTTTTACGTATATAAAACTTGTTTTTGTTTTTCATAAATGTACCTTTAAAGTTTTCTTGCAATGATATAGATTGCAGAAGCTTTCACTATGTGAAGAATATGAACTGATATCAGACCCATATAGCTATCTAGTTTGATAGGCTGAGTTTGAAGACATTTAGATGTTTAAAAAATTCATGCTTGCAAACTGATAGAAACATTTTGCATAAACGCTTGGAGTTAATATTTAGGTCTAGTTTCTAACTTCTATCCCTCACTGATGAGAGCAAATCAGCTGATCTGAGGGTGGAGCAAAATGAAAGAGACAGTGAATATTGATTCTGATGTTTATGTAAACAAATACGCTTGTTTGGAGGTCTTGGTAAAGCTCCATCTATTGATCATTAATGCAAGCGATAACGGGTTTTTACGTATATAAAACTTGTTTTTGTTTTTCATAAATGTACCTTTAAAGTTTTCTTGCAATGATATAGTTTGCAGAAGCTTTCACTATGTGGAGTATCTGAACTGATATCAGACCCATATAGCTATCTAGTTTGATAGGCTGAGTTTGAAGACATTTAGGTGTCTAAAAAATTCATGCTTGCAAACTGATAGAAACGTTTTGCATAAACGCTTAGAGTTAATATTTAGGTCTATTTTCTAACTTCTATCCCTCACTGATGAGAGCAAATCAGCTTGAAATCAGCTGATCTGAGGGTGGAGCAAAATGAAAGAGATAGTGAATATTGACTCTGGCGTTTATGTAAACAAATACGCTTGTTTGGAAGTCTTGGTAAAGCTCCATCTATTGATCATATATATATATATAGTTATTTTCATCTGCTTTTTAACTATTACAAGATCTTTATTTTCATTTAATATAAATAATGCTTGGAGACTACAGTGTTCCAAAATTATATATATTGAGATGATATTTTCTGCCATCTTCTTTGTAAATAGATTTTTATTTTACAGTTCTGGGGATTTTAATTATTTTATAAGTAGTATAGAATTAAAGTATATTAAATTTGAAAAGTACAGAATGTATGTGTATACTTGCATATATAATCACTTTTATAAAATTTTATCTTTTTAAAAAAATCAAGCTTTCAAGTTCAATTTATTATTTTTATCTGATAATTGTTCTGACAAAATATTTTGTCTTTAAGTACACAGTTTCTTTTATATTTATATATTTTTAATTACTAATTGTAAAAAGAAAAAACCAAGATAGAAAGTAAGATTTGTAAATCAAGATCTATTGTTGGGCGTTAAATTAGATACAAAAAAATTAATAATGAAAAAAAATTATAAAGGAGTCACTATTGTATATTTATGCAATAATGCAAGACGTTTCAAAAGAAAAAATTAAATAAAATGTATATACTTGTTATTAGCAATCCTATTTGAGTGAGATTCCAATAGTAAACTTGGGTCTGTACTGATCCTTAGGTTGTTGCTGAGCATATATTCTCAGAGTGGACCCAAGATATCAATGTTATTCAATGGAGTTACATAATGGGAATAGAAAAGAAAGCTAATTAGGAAGCCAATTTAAAAATGGTGTATGGATGCATATTGAGTGTGCCTACTATGAAAGGCTTAATAAAGGTTAATATTAGATAAAATTTCCTCACATATTTATATGAATTCATGTTAGTGATTTTCAATCAATAAATTCTGGTTATAGAACTGGTGACAAAAGTGTATTTGTCTGTTAACAGTTACTTTGGGTTTAATAACCATGTTACAAACTAAATAACCTGAGAGGAATCATCTCAGTCTAGTGCTAGACAGTCCACCTAGTCATACTCTTGTACAGCTTATTCTATTGGAATGATTGATAAGAGAAAGAGGTGAAAGAGAAAAGTTAGTTAGTACCATCACAATATCTATCTATCTATCTATCTATCTATCTATCTATCTATCTATCTATCTATCTATCTATCTATCTATCTATCTATCTATCTATCTATCTATCTATCTATCTATCTATCTATCTATCTATCTATCTATCTATCTATCTATCTATCTCTTTCTCTCTCTCTATATATATATATAATGAATCTACAAAAAAACAATTCAGGCATTGATAGGATGTATTCACAATATCTATCTATCTATCTATCTATCTATCTATCTATCTATCTATCTATCTATCTATCTATCTATCTATCTATCTATCTATCTATCTATCTATCTATCTATCTATCTATCTATCTATCTATCTATCTATCTATCTATCTATCTATCTATCTATCTATCTATCTATCTATCTATCTATCTATCTATCTATCTATCTATCTATCTATCTATCTATCTTTCTCTCTCTCTCTCTCTCTCTATATATATATATTTATATATATATCTCTATATATATATATATATAATGAATCTACAAAAAAAAAAAAAATAATTCAGGCATTGATAGGATGTATTCTCAAATTAGAACCTAAAACTTTCATTTTTTTTATAGCAATGATAGCTTTAAATACCAGAAAGTCTAATTGCATTGTTTCCAATACCTTAATTTTTAAATATATTTTGTCTGTTTATTCAGGTCTTCAGAATAGTACCATATCTATACAAATTACACTAATTTTTCCTGCTTGGTTATTCACTAAACTGTTATTTTGTTAGATCAATCACTGATAAATCATGATTGTGTTGTAATATTTTACCATACGATAAAAAAAAATAACTATATTTTTATTTTTCAGATGAAGTGCACTATGAATCAATATTATTGAATTATTAAAAATGAAAATTGCATATACAGGCACACTTAAAATCTTATATAATGAATGGCATATCTTTTTGTTATGCAATGATCAAAGGCTTGAATCCAAACAATTCAGAATCAAAAAAAAAAAAATGGAATCTTTTTTATACAGATTTTAAATAGTGGTGGGATTTTTTTTTTTTTTTTTCAAAATAATCCATAATTGGTAAAACTGGCATACATTTATGCGTAAACTTATAACTAGCTATTATTTTAGAGTTACTGCCTCTAATTAACCATATCTTAAATACTTAAAAAGTTTTCATTTTTATTTTTTGAGACAAATAAAATGGATTTATATTATGACTGTATGTGTGTATATATTTTTACATCCCTATAAATTGAACAATATATATATATATATATGTGTGTGTGTGTGTGTGTGTAATTATTACTCATATCTAATATTTAACAAATATTTAGAAATTTGGTCTGCTGAGATCAAAGGACAAATCGATCCTATTATTAATTTATTCTGTTTCTGCTGCACATTCATGTTTCATATCATTTTTTTGACATTGATTAGAATATTGCATTGTAAGCAAAATGTACACATTATTAATATTTACATTGGACTTTTTGCTTATTTCAAGTCTGTCAAAATGTTGAATCCCTAAGCAGTTTGAATTACCAATTAATCACATCTCCTTAACTTTTCTTTTCTCTAAAGCCTAAACATGTCTATTCTCTGATCCAGAAATATATAGAGATACATAGGACTTTTTCTTGGTCAGGTTATAATGAGATATTATTTTATATAGTGCTATGTTTTTTTATGTAATAGTAATATTAGCGATTAAGCCAATGCACATGTGCTTTAAAGATAAATTATAAATGAATACTCATTTTTCCAAACACGAGATGTAGTATTTTAGAAAGAATGGGATGAATCCACCCATTCTTTCAACCCAAATGTTTAAGTATGGGCAAATCTTAAGTGTATGGAAATAAGAGCATGAAGGTGTTACACGATCACTTTAAATTACATTTGTTATGTTGAATGAATGACACTAGTGAAATCTTTACAATTTACGAACCATCATTCTTTAGTTGAAATTAAACATATATAATGAGATATTATTTTATATAGCACTATGTTTTTATGCTCTTATTTCCACACACTTAAGATTGGCCCATACTTAAATGTTTGGGTCGAAAGAATGGGTGGATTCATTCCATTTTTTCTAAAATACTATATTTTGTGTCTGGCAAAATGAGTATTCATTTATAATTTATCTTTAAAGTGCATGTGCATTGGCTTAATTGGTCAGGTTATATAAATGAATATATGGTGTTTTTGAAAAAATAACTATCTATTTGAATACAGGATAAATCAAAGCAAATCTGATTTAAAAATAATATAATAAATGCACTTTCATAGTAGGTTCAAGACAAGCCCTATATACAAGTCTATATTTTTGGAATATAAAATAGGAACTTGACATGTTTTATGCTTAAAAAAGTTTTATTGTTTGTTTAAAAAAAATTGATTTGAAACAAACAGATAAAATTGACAGAGTTCACTATTAATTCAAGATGCAAATTGATAAGTCAGCACCCTAAAAGTACTGAAATAAGAAAATAATGGGAATATATAAAAACAGTAATAGACAAATTTTAATTTCAAAGCCTGCTATACTAATCAGTGGTATGATTATGATATAAAAATAGACATAAAATAATGATATAAAATAGACATAAAATAAAACATTAGGCTGGCTTTGCATAGAGTTATTCTTTAAACAATATTAAATTAATTGTAATTTTTTTAAAAAAAATAAAAAGGCCATTTTGAGATAGCCTGATCTTTGTAATTATTTTCAGTTTTACAAAGATCAGTATAAGATAGCATAATTCTAAAACTGTATATATATTTTTTTTAATTTGTGGTTAATATTAAGTTGATATTTTATTTTTTGTTTTTGGTAGATGCTTCCCCATTGAGTGCCGCAAATAGGATGAGTTGATGACAATTGTTATCAATTATATGACTTCAAAGTTCCTGTAAAAAGTAGAAAAAAAAAGTAATTCTGGAAAAATTGGATGAACAAGAAGACTGAAAATTATAAGTTGCAAAATGATCTTTGGCCATATTTACAAATAATAATGTATATCTTATTTTAAATATATTATAATAAAATTGTTGAATGATTAATTGGTCCAAAAAGTTTGGTTCTAGTTTAAAGAAGTTGCACAATTTTAAAAAGATTGATTATTACTATAAACAGTTTTATAATATTAAAAAAAATGGTATTTAAAAACAAAATAAAAGCCAAAGAATCTAGAAGCACCAAGTTTAAAGTTAAATGTTTGAAAAAAAAATATATGGGGTCATCAAAATCAATATTGCTAAAATCATGCTTTTAAAACTGTATGGTTTTATTTTATATTATGCTTAATTATTAATACCTGTGTTTGCTATATATCCATATGATCAGAATTTAAACTAAAGCTATAAACAAGGTCTTTGCAGTAGTCAGATAGTCATATGGCTCAAAAATTAATGATAAATAATCAATAAAAAGTCTCTGATCAAGATTATCTCATGATATCTTGTAGGAAGTGATTTTGGTTATCAAACATTGGAGCTTCTTTGCAACATAATAAAAATGATTGCTGATGATGACTTAACAAAACTAAGAGTTGTTTCTAGTGCAAGTTGTCTCTTCAATCTCTTGTTCACCTTCTTTTATTCATTTTTTTATGTTACTGTGTATAGTCACTTACAATGTTATAAAATTTCAGTCATCACAAACTTCTCATGCCATGTATTATTTCTCTGCATTAATTATGATAATAAGATTGTGTGTATGAGAAACCATATTTTTAATTTTTAATTATGAGATACAGTAATCTTCATTCTTTTCTTTTTTAAATTATGTTGAGAAAATAGTAATAAGGACAGATTTAACATATTGAAAATTCATTGTCATGATCTTATAAAAGGTAGCACAATAAAAAATGATCCAGTTGAAACTGAATTTAACAAATTTTATGATGAAGCTGCTTTATCTAAGATTCTCCAAATGACAAAAGTCCTAAAAAGATAATACAACATTTTTGATAGATTTATTATTTAAGCAGTTGAAATAACTAAAAGATCCACACGAAAGGAAATCCTTTTAATAAATGTTCAATAGTATTATTGAACAACAACAATGAAAAAAAATCCTTCAGTAAAAACTGTAATCTATGGATTTAGAATCAGAATTTATTTAAAATGTTTTACTTATCTGATAGTATATATATCAATATGCCAGATTTTTTATCAAAACGTCAAAAAAGTATAAAATAATCATTTACAAATGTTGTCTCTGATTTAATTGAGAAGATAAGGGCTGATAAGTAATATTATTTAGGCTTAAATTAATATCAAACACAAATGTAAACAAAACTCTTTCAATAGCAGCCAAATATTAAACTCTATATAATAAAGATAATTTCTAATCATTTTAAAATCATTATGGCCTAATAATCCATAGGTAAATATAAAATAACTAATTAACACAGCATTTTAAAACTATATATACACACTGAAATGACAATCTTTTCAAATACTATTAAAAAGCTGATGTATTGATATTAAAAGCATTTGGAAAGAAAATCATTCCAGTATTTTCAGATGGTTTTAATATACTGTATTTATTAATTATTTTACATTTGAATTACTCATTCACGTTGATTTAACAGGATGATAGAAATTATCTCTATTAGTTTTGTTTAATGTTTGATTGCATTGAAAGAGGCTTTGTTTATTTGTATTTGGCTCAAGTTTCTGCCTAAATAATATCATTTACCAGACATATTTGCTTTATACGATCAAAGTTAGCACTTATACTTACTGAATTGATATTGTTCTTCCTTATTTAGGACATAGTTTAAAAACACTGTATTAACTAAATGTATGCATGCATACAAACTTTATTTAATGTTCACTTTCCAATATCTAATTGAAATTCAGCATTTGTAATTAAAAGATTTAAAATTGATTTATTTTTCTTAGCATAAGACTTAAAGAATAAAAATATAATTGGTCAGGTGGGTACCTATAGATTTGGAAGTTTATTAAATCAAGTAGTTTTCAAAATGTTAATTTATTATAAAATTAACTTAATATCTTCTGCCGTTGAAATTGCCAGACACATTAATAAATGTATAATACTTTTTAAATTTATGAATACAGTTGTGTCTGTGTTTAATTTATTAGTGCATATATTGCCATGTTGTTTGTTATAATAGTGGAGTGCAGGTTCTGGAACTTAAAATCTAAGAATTATGCCAAATTCTGTTATTTTTTGATATTTAAATTCCTTATGAACATCTAAGCATCAAACTCATTCTATTATTTATTTAGTTTTTGTGCTATTGCTATAGATTCATAAAGCTCAAAAAAATAAGCATTTCTGTTGTAGAAAAAAGTTATTTTATTAAATAAACAACTTTTTTTTTTCTTTTTGGATTTATTTAAAAAAAGTTTTTTTTAAAACCATAGATTTTGCTTCAACTTATTTAAAATAATGTTTTTCTCTGCCTGATTCAAAATAGTATGCTGTTATAAAATTTTTAAACATGTGAATAATATTATGAATAACTACTTGATTTAGAGAGACAAATTACTAAAAATGAATTTGGATGTATCCGTGTTCATAATAGTGGCATCTTATAGATTATGCTATAGAGAAAATATAAATAAAGTGAGTATTATAATTTATTTACAGAATCATATTTTTTATATATAATTAAAATATTTTGGAATAATCTCATATATAAAGAGAGAGTGAGAGAGACAGACAGACATAGATACAGAGCAAAAAAAGAGTATACTGATAGTATGTAATCAGATATATTTCATTGCCAAAATTTATAATATTGTTCTATTTAATTAGTAATTTGATTTCTAGTTAAAAAATAAAGAAGACACATGTTTTATATCAAAAATATTACATTTGCTTTTTTTTATCATTATAGGTTGTGACTAAATTATAAATATGGATAAATATGTTTGATGTTATCATTGATAGGTCATTTTCTGAAATATTTGGGAAGAATATCTTGTAGAAGAGAAAGTTGAGAAAGTACTTTTTTATTAAAAATTATTTAATGTTGCCTAGCTTTTTTAAAAAAAATATTAAATTGCATACTGATGATTATACATTAATAATGTAAAAGATTTAATTATTTTCTAATGAAGCCTTAAAAGTTATAATTTATTAAAGCTTATTGTAAGATTTGAAATATTAAAAAAAAAATAATGACCATCAATAGTTTAAATGCTTGGGGTTTATAAAAAGTTTTAGTGCAAGAGCTGGGTTACATAAAAAAGTTACTTCTCCGAGCACTAGGCGAAAATGATAAATCTGGGCTCTGATCTATGGACCTTAAGACCCAGAGTCTACCTCTCTATTAGTGCAGTAAATTATGTAGGATATTCTAAACATTAATATCAGCTGGTAAAGCAATAAGTGTTTCTAGAATTATGAGACAGGTAAAGTATCAGCAATGTTGCCCAATTGTTATTGATTTTTTACCAAAATATTTTAATTCAACTTAAGGATTTAAGGCAAACATTAATAAGGTTGCCTTATCTAAAATCTACTATTATAATTACAAACAATATATTTTTTGAATTTAATTGCAATTGAGGGAAGTTAAAATAGAAAGAATTATATAATTATTAATTACCGTTATATTTATTATTTTATTGTTATATACATATAATACATTTTCTATAAACAAAAAAAATTAAAAAAATGAAAGAAAAGAAATAACCATATTAAATTCTAAAATAACAGTTAATTATCAAATTAGATTAAAAAATTTTTTTAAAAGAAATATTGCTTAAAAATTTGTTATTTTTGAAGACTTAGTAATAAAAAATGATTTTTTGTAAAAAAAAAAAAAATTATATTACCATGCACGCATTTTTCCCTTCTATTCCAGGACCAGCACACAACATTCCTGGTAAAATTGTACTAGTACCAAAGTGTTGACGGCATTTAACGACAGAAATCACTTGTAAGCTAACTTTTTGAAGTAAAGCACTATTTTCATCTTCTAAAAAAAAGTTTGCAATTTTTAATTAAAAACAGATTTTTAAATTATTATTTGATTTGCGAGAATGCACACACACAATAAATATTAAGTCGAATACGTTTGGCCCTTTAATGTAAAAAAAAAAAAAGGAGTTCGGAATTAAAATATGACATTAAAATATTTAATACTTACACAATCAAACACAAAAAAGATAATATATCTATAGTTTAATGATTATTAAATATTTGAAATGAATATTATAGTTTAAAATATATCAAAATACAAACTTACAATTTACCAGTTCATTGGACCTATTCCTATAAAACATTCTGTCGTTTTGAATTGGCAATAAATTTAAAGAAAATATCTTAATTTGATGATGATGATGATGATAATAATAATAATAAAATTAAAAGCTAAGTCATGGCTTGAGAGACATCATACATTTTTCGATTTTTTTGCATCGACATTTATTTTGATCAACTCAGATTAATTATATCTTGCGCCAGATATTAATTCGGTCGGATCATTAACTAAATTGGCTATGAATTTGCTATCGGAAAAAAAAAATGTGAAGCCTGTTGTGATTTTAAAAAAATTGTGAGATTTACTAGGACTGATTTAAAAAACCCATATCTCTGTGATAGCAAGGGAATAAAGTAACCGCTACGTTATAAAAGATTATTAGATTGATATCAATTGGTAAGATTTTATTATAAAATAGATAATAATCAAAAAATCAAGTCATATATAACGTGACATTACTTTTATAAGCTTAAAATAGATAAAAGAAAATATTGAATGTAATTATTTGAAAAAAAAAAAAGTATATTGACATAGATATACCCATATATATATATATGATAATTAAAACAAGTTATAAATTTTGTAATTTGCCTTTAAGCTTGCGTTTTATGATCACGAAAGAGATAGAATTCAAAATTTCTATTGCTGTCACCCACCTCCAGACCAGCTGGTTTCAAGCTTATTTGCTCATGTCAGTGAAGGGCTGGGAGACTAGAAACTAGACCTAAAATACTAACTCTAAAGTCAGCACTTATCAAACACATTTCTATCAATTTGAAAGCATAAATTTATTAGACACATAATCATAAAATGCAAGCTTAAAGACAAGTTACGAAATTTATAACTTGTTTTATCATAAATGTACCTTTGAAGATTTTTGCAATGCTATATATTGCAGAGACTTTTACTATATGGTGAAACTTAATTGATTTCAGACCCATATAGCTATTTGATTTGTTAGGCTGCATTTGATGGCATTTACGTGTCTAATAAATTCATGCTTTCAAGTTGATAGAAATGTGTTTGATAAATGCTGATTTTAAAGTTGATATTTTAGGTCTAGTTTCTAGTCTCCCAGCCTTCACTGACATGAGCCAATAAGCTCAAAACCAATTGGTCTGGAGGTGGGTGACAACGATAGAGATTTTGAATTCTGTTTCTTTTGCCATTTATGTAAACAAAGCTTGTTTAGAGCTGATTGGTAAGCTCTATCTAGTGATCATATATATATATATATTGAACCGTATTCGAATATGTGTATTCGAAACATCGGTCTCTTAGGCAGAGAAGAACATACTCGGAGAGTATGTATGCCCAAACGATAGCTATAAAGTATATAACTAACGTTACATTTCCAGGACATAACTTCTTCTCGACTGTTGAGTTCAACACCAAGTTCAAAGCACTTTTTTGTTTGTGCATAAACTCGGGCACCAGCTATCTATTCAAGGATGAATAAATAACGCACTTTAAGCAATGGCCACTAACTCAACGCCTAAATCCATGACTAGCTCAGCTGTTTGTAATCACTAATAGATTATACTTAATTAGTGATTAAAAGAATTAATAAAAGAATTTGTTAAAAGGAATTGATAA
Source organism: Epiperipatus broadwayi (assembly GCA_028023455.1). Lineage (NCBI taxonomy): Eukaryota > Metazoa > Onychophora > Udeonychophora > Euonychophora > Peripatidae > Epiperipatus > Epiperipatus broadwayi. Next base: position 1,819,396 of record JAQFVV010000080.1, on the reverse strand, counting down.
AAAGAATTGATAAAAAGAATTTGGTAAAAGGATTGATAAAAAGAATTGACCGACAAATAAAGTTTAATTTTAAAGATAATTTATTAACTAACATTTATTTACTAAATTTAAACATTCTAATAAAACACACGCATATTTTAAATTAACATTTCTAAACTAGTTTAAATATTCTTGTTTACTTTCATAACAAAACACTGGTATTTATCTAATTTAACTAATAATATTGATATAAGGATCACGCACATATTAACTCATGCACACACACATAATAATATTAAAGTATTACATAGCATTTGAAATTTAATCACACACATCAATAGTTCATTTATGTATGATATCGAGTTCATATAATTAGACTCTTGGAGGATTCGCACGAATTAATGAAATGCAATGGCTATTACAGTATAACGAAAATAAGCAAATGTTTTACCTAGGATTTTGAATGTTGACGTAGAATTTTGTTCTTTGGAGGCTGCTTTCGGTGAGGATATTTCCATTATAAATGCTTACCAGCCGGCTGGGACATTTCCTTGCTGAGTTTCCTGATTTTCACGATTATTGCTATCGGAGACAAATAGATACTGACGGAGATTTTCTAAGATGTTAAGCTGACATTATTTCACGGGCAGATCTGCTGTTTTCTCGGACATCTGGGCTGGAGGTGAACGTGCGTTCCAAAATATTCTCAGCACTGCATTTTGTTTCTTAACTGACTCAATTAATTTCCGAACTGCACTCTCTCAATAATTTTGTGAACTGATTTCACTCAATTAATTTGTGGAATGAATTACTGTCCGATAAAAAAGGTCTATTTATACCTGTGCCTTGTTGTCTTTCTGATATCTCTGGCAAAGATCTGTTGTCGAATTGATAATCATTTGATAAACGTGTTTTGAAAGATTGCTTAATTAGTAATAGCCATGCAAAAACGTATTGTTTTATATTAATTAATATCTAATAGCCATTGCCGCGTTTTTTAATGATAATCTTCTTTAACTTTCACATACATTTTATATATTTACAAATGTACATATATACGCACATATATTTTTAATACAATTTACTATTTAGTTTTAACATTATTTTTTCTTTAATTAAAATTGAATGAAAAGAGATTTGCATGTTTTAACTTTTCCAAATTATATTTTTAGGAATACTAAAAAAAAAACTATTTAATTCTTATCTTTTTCGAAAACAAGCTGCAATAAATTCTTCAACATTTAATTTTATGTTTTTCTTTTATGAAAGCTTACTTTAATAATAATTTTAGATAAAAATTACATGTGCCTATATCAATATAGGTACAATATATATATATATATACTGTAACCTGTCTGCCCCCAACTTTCCACATATTCACTATACAACTTGAACCTATCTTCAGCCTAACTCAACTTAAACAATGAATTATATAAGAACATTAATTCATGAGACTCAATACTTGACTATAAACATTTATTACATAATATCTAAGGTAGATTTAAGAGACAATTACAACAGAGTGGTTTTAACATTAATAAAATGCATAAAATATACCTCCCAATGGTATATTGAATCAATTACTTAAAAAAAAATCCAATAGATTCTAACAACCTTCATAATAAATAATACTACCTTATGTATATCTCAAGGTTCTTAATTATTCCCATACAATAAAATAATAATTCCTCCATTTAAGACAATTGAATAATAAGAGGAATTTTACTAAGATCCAACCATTTTAATAATAACCACAGCTAACATTACAATACAATTTTGATCAATCTTCTATAATTAGCATATTTTTTAACAACTAGAAAAAATTCCTAATTATTGTTTATTACCATATTTTCCAACAAGTAATATAATTATGAATTAAGAATATTAACTATAAAAAATGAAACACTTTATGATCACCATAAAGTATATTCCTTAATCAAAATAATTTTTTCCCCTTTAATAACTTCAGTAGATTAATTAATCACCTTATACTGTTTTATATTTTCTTTTAACTTAAACTGTAAGCTATCTGAAGTATTCATATACCAATCTCTCTGATTAACTCATATATTATTCCGAATTTATTTTACAAATGAATTCAAATTATTTTACAACAACTTCAATGTGACTTTAAAGATATAAGTATTTCAGGTTAACACTATGATGCTCTTGAGTATTATCATTTAAGTAATTATAATTTAATTTAATTAACAATTAATTTATCAAGTTTTGTTCTTTATAATATTCCCCATAATTTATGTATTTAGATATGACGGAGTTGTGAAAATAATTCAGATTAGAAACAAAGCCATTCGTCTATATTTGTACTAAAATATTTGTTTATTTAAACAAACAATAATAATCTATAACAAAATTTTAACTATTACATATTATAACAAAAAAATATAACAAAAAATATATACACATATAATATAAGTTACATCTTTTTGCAACTATTTAAACCAATGAGAACTACTGATTCCCATATGCTTAGCAATAAAACGTTTAATTTACATCAATGTATTATATTAGCGGAATTTCCAATTAGTTATTGCAAGCATATATTTCTTTCTTGTTCAGGTTTTGTATTAATTTTATTAGTTTTAAAATGTGGGTTCAATTTTCAATTATATTCTAATCATTACACACTATATTATTCTTTTACTTCATTTCATATAACACTACTCTTTCATAAATTCTGATATTTTTGTATGCATATAAATTATATTTATAACTATACTATATAATAAAAAAATTAATTTAACGGTAAAAAACTATACTAAACTTTATAATTATGCTGTTAGTTTTATCATATAAAAATTATAAGATTAACACAAGTAATAGAATCAAGGTAAAAACACTCTTTGATAATAATTCATTCCATTCACATTTTATTTTCAGCATTGATCTCATTTTTATTTCTATCTGGTATCGATTCCAAAAAAAATTACTTAAATATTACAACATTTGTTTTGTATTTACTTCCATTTTACATGAAACAATTTTCCAAACCTTAGATATTATAATTTTTCTTTAAATAAAACTAACTATGTTTGATGCCTACCTTACTTTTTTTAATGATTAAAAATTCTGTAGATAAGAAACTGATTTTTAGTACAGTAAAATACTACCAATATAAAATGGAGGCCTTCTTTTCCTTTTAAATAAGATGTACTCTAATGGCAAGTAGTCATTTTCTCTTCATGATGCTATCTTAATATCCAGGCTTTTACATTAAGTTCTTATGGATTTTAACACTTCTATTTATAAAAATTCCTCACATTATGATATCTAAAATTACCTAGATGGGTGTCATTTTAGACTAACCTCATTATATTTACCTATCAGTTCTTCAGGAAATTCCTGGAATGATAACTTATTTAACTTTAAAAGGTATTGCTAGCATCCATCACCACAATAAATCAGCACATCAATATTACAATATTATCTTTCCATTAATTGTCATCTTGCTACTCTCATGATGATGTGTTATAAAACAAAGTATATGTATAACTTGACAATCGCCAATGTTTACTTGCTTATATTAAAACTGAGATCAAAAATTTTTATTATTGTTATTATCTACTTTTATTCTTCACACATCTAATCCTTTCTGTTTTTTTTAAAACTTCATTATTATACATTTGGTTGTTGTTGTTGTTGTTATTATTATTATTATTATTATTATTATTATTATTATTATTATTATTATTATTATTATTATTATTATTATTATTATTATTATTATTATTATTATTATTATTATTATTATTATTATTATTATTATTATTATTATTATTATTATTATTATTATTATTATTATTATTATTATTATTATTATTATTATTATTATTATTATTATTATTATTATTATTATTATTATAATATCTCTCGGTTCTTTAGCATGACAGTGTATTAATTAGTAATTACTTCATATACTAGAGCATACAATAAATTAATTTAAAATTATTTTTTGTTACCTTATGATAAAACTTAAAGTATTACTTTACCGATTTCCAGTCTTCTCTTTTCTACACACTCATTATGTTCTCATCTTAAATATATCTTAAAATACACCTTAAAATATAATACATACAATCCTTTAACTTAATTAACTTAAGATTAACTTAATAACTAAATATTATTGGCACTTTTATAAATTAATATCCAATGGAAAAAAAATTATTGTTTTTTTTCTCTGTGTGATTCCTTTTTACCTACTTTAATATGATAGATAATCAATGCTTCTTTGCATATTAGGATTCTTTAACCGCCTCTTATGAGACATCTCATTGACATCTGACATCACTCTAATTCTGCTAGTTTTAATGGTAGAATATTCGTTTGACAGTTATTGATTAGGTTTTTAAAAGTTCTGTAAGATGGTGCCCTCTTCCGAATTATTTTACAAGTAAAAAATCAAAAAAACCGCATTTAAAACTAAACAAAGAAGAACCTTGTCGGTGATTGGCTGTCAGCCGGCTCTCAGCCGAAAAAGACATTCTGATTGGCTGGAAAGAACAAAGAAACCGCCTGATCAAAGAAAATAAAAAAAAACGCTGAGATTTTCATTTCGAATGTAATTTAAGTATTAAAAAAATATAAAATGAGAAATTAAAATAGTTTTTTAAAAAATATACTAAAAAAACAAAATTATTTTCGAAAAATATTGAAGATTTTAGTAAAAATATTTAAGATTTAGCAAAAAGAAATCTTTACTTTTCCGTAACGTAAAATTGAAAAAAAGCGTTTGCGTCAGCACTTTTTTGTTTAGACATTCGCTTTATATTTGCCAAAATTGAATATATTTTATAATAAATAAATAGCAATTTATTTTTGAAAGAACTTTTGTTCTCTTTCATAACCTGAAAAATTAGTAATATACTTTTTATAAACGTATCTGAGTTGAATTTAATATTATAGGTGAATATGTTTTAACAATAGGCTTTGTCTTCAGTTTGTAAGTTGGCCAATTAAAAGATTTGATTTTTACCTCATACAACCAATAATATAATTAGTGGTTAAAGGGTTAATCAGTTAGGTTTGTTAGTGATTCCAAAGATCTTCTACTCAACATTTTAAGATGACACAGTAATAATAATAATAACTGAAATCTCTAACGATGCTGCTCTTTTAGACACTTTTCATTAGTTATATGTCAGAATTTTTTATACACAACTATTAAACAAATTGATGGAATTGGCAAATAAAACAATTAAGTCAAACATATATAAATGTTAATCCTTTAAAGTACCGATTACAAATCATTTTTACTTTAATCTTTCCTTTTGTTTTTATATTTTATACACAAATTTATTTTCTTTATGAGAAATATACATCAATTTCTGGAAATTAAGTCTCGTAATACAATTTACAATCTATTTGACCGATCTAAGTTGATTATCTCCTCTTTTAGAATTCTCTGGCATTTACGTTGTTTACATCAATATAAATTGTTATGGATAAATAGAAGACTCATCTTGCATGTATACTTTTATTTATTACTCAAGAATATATATCTATTATTCTATTCATTTTGATTAAAATTATTATTGTTGTAAAATATTATACATCCATCATTCAATAGCAATAATATATTTTTAATTGGAATAGTATAAGTTACTTTAAGTAATAGCACATTATTTTCTTCAACTTTTCCTTTCTATTATCCATTATATTAAAGCTCTATACCTTTTCTTGCTTAATTATGTTAGCTATTCTGATCTTGGTTTAAGTTTTGAGATAAACCGAAAAATGTTTTGCTTACGTGATGATTGTCCACTTTTTTAATTATTTGTATTGAATCACTTTTATCCTTCTTCATTTTTTTATTAATAGCAGTAACATTTACTGGCAACTTTTTCTGTAATAGCATTTTTGAAATTGTAAATTGATTTCCCCAAATTATGACTTGTGACCTTGATGAAGAAATTAGCTTAATTATTCCATTATTTAGTTCTATTACGCATATTATTTTGATTCCATTAAGACAAATTAACTTATGCTTATATGAAACAAAAATATTTTTACAATGTTATGAATTTACCAATATTTTATACCACTAGTTAATTTACTTATCCTTGTTTTTGTTTTTTTTTCTATCGTCTGCCAAATCTATCAAAGTTCCCTCCAACACTACGTGAAAATCTTCTCTTTATTTCTGATTGGTCGATAACTTGAAAGTTGTTGCATAGTTTTTGTGTTTTTCTTTTAAATATTTAACTTGTCATGTCAATAATTAATAATTATTTTAAAATGGGTTAAATCTAAACAACGTTTCAATTGAAACTTAAAACATATTTCTTTATTCAGTTTTATAGAATTCTTTTAGCAAAATATTTAAAATCAATGATTTTTTTTATCATTATAATTATTTTAAAATATATTATTATTAAAATTTATGTACAGATACATAAAACAAAATGACCATGAATAAAAAAAATTGTGTATTTATAATCTCTTTCAAAGTCTCTATTTAAAGTTCCTTATTAAACTATTAATGCTAGATTAAATACAATGGACCAAATAAAAGGTCACAATATAGATATTGCTAAATATTGAAGAAATTATGAAGTTGTGTGTAAAAAGTATGATCTGGGCCATGTGAAGAGTGTTGGTTCAGCATAAAATGCATCTTGAAAGTCATTTATCTTTTCAGATGTCTTCATTCATATGTTTTAAAAATATGTAATAGATGTTTTAAATATATATATTATAACAATCAGAAGTAAGTGGGTATCGAATCTAACCGCAAACTACGATATCTGCTCTACAAGGCGCCATCTAGGCATTTAAACCTAGAAAAATTTATAGAGTAGGCAGATACGCGCTGTTAAGATTCCACTTTATTTAAATATTCCGATCGTTAGCCCAAGTCACTAGCTCAGCGGAGATGCAGAGATAAAAATCTATATCTTAATTTATAGCTTAAATATCAATAAATAAAAGCCACTGCCAGAAATTAACACATAAAAATATTTATTTACGCACATATAAAATAACATTTAAATTTTGAGGAATAAATTCAACATTTTAGATTTTTCTATTAATCTTTTAATTTTACATTTAACTAAGTTTCAATGAGTTTAATATTTTATTTAGATAGTCAAGTATGAATAGACTACATAGATCTGCATTTGAAAAGAAAATATTCTTCCCTGATTTAACCTTAGGCAACAAATTTCGCAATCAACTGGCGCCAATCCATCTGATACATTCATGTATTCAATGTAGCATGATACGACAACACAAAATACTATACTGTCAGGAATGGACATCTGAACAGTAAGTAGAATTAGAGAAGACATTGACTCTCCACCAACAGGAATGTTACATCTGTTGGCAAGTAGAACAATAAACAAAAAACTCCATAGGAATGGACTGCGGTCTTCTGCCGACTTACAAACTCATCCATAGGCAAACAGAAGGTGTGTGGCGTATATATGCAATCCTGCCCATAGCGGACCTCATATTACATCTACTAATTACACAAATATATCCAATCCATTGAGCCAATTCAACCATGAAACGAATAACCTAAGATTACCCTCCCTTAATATAACTTTACAAAACTATATAGCCATTCACGCCCGACTTAAATTTAACATTTAGATACATTCGCACAAATGCATTTTATAAAATTTGTTTTAAAATGTTGAGTACAGATCAGCTGCACAGATTCCACGGTCAAAAACATTCCAAATTAAACACAACTGATCAAAATACAAAGTCATCGATAAACGTCACTTGCATAGGGAATATACAAATCCCATTAGCATTCATCGTAAGATGCTTGCAGTAATATCGTTGACATATATTCTAATTGAATGTGAAAACCACAACATTATTAACCGCTAACGAATCTATGCAACGTCTATACCCAACCTTAAATTCCCTCATTTAAAATTTAAACAACAAATAATTTATACAATAAGAGAAAAAAAAATGGAAATGATTTTTATCAATCGGAAAACATATAAAATTAAACATTATTAATTGATTTTAAACTTAAAAGTCAGATAGAAGTTCATAAGCTTGAACGAAAGTTCTTAGTTATTTTTAAATTTAGAGTTCATGTCAATATAGCTTACAGTAGAAGAGTCCAGGTTCCTGTTTTTAATTCCCGCGATGTCTCCATTGGAAGATAATGTTCTGGAGGTAGCATTAGCTGGTTCCATTCTTGTATCACAGTCTTTTCATTTTATATATATTTTTTTAAAACAAACAAAAAAATGAGAGAGAACGGCAAGTGCGTCTTACCGTTCTCATCAAATCAAGTCCGAAAAAACTATCTGGAACTCAATATTTCTCTTTTTATAGTCTATCTCCAGATTGAATGAACAAAGACGTCACTAATCCAAATTTTCGTTCGGGTCCGGGCTGAGGCTTGGTGCTTCCATTGGTCAAGCTAAAATCTCTTTATTCTCTTATCTAATTTACTCTCTGACTTTTTAATTAGACAGCTTTTGGATAATTAATAAACAATCATTTCCATTTACAGATTACAGGAATTAATTAATACCTGTTTTTATTTTTACTTACTTTATTTCTTTTTTAAACTATTTTTATATTTAAATCTTTTTTTATAAAAAAAAAAGTACATTCAAATACCTTTTTTTTTTTTTTATTAAAAAAAAATATTTTTAAAATTTAGCATCTGTGCGAATATATACGTTTAACAAACATTTTAATTTTAGCGTTTAGTTTTTTTTCTTTTTAATACACTTATTTTTATATGTGAACTTAAAAGTTTTTATTTCAATTTAATGTAACGACATATTTATATATCTTTACAATATATTATATTTAATGTTTTCACGGTTGTATGATGTAGCTAAAATATTATTTTTGGAAATAAACCGTATATTATTTTTCATTACAATTTGATATTTCGACAGACTAGCAATCGCCATTATCAAGGTTAACTTTTGAAAGAAAAATCATTAGATTTCAAACAATAATGTGACTCAGTGTGAGATGAGAAATGAGATTCCACTTGAAGTAGTTCAGCATTCACAATATGAAGCTTATCAAAATGTTTATTTCCCTCAGTTTTTTCACCTATTAATTTTAAGTTAATATTAGATAAAATGAGAGGTTTCCATGTAGCTGGAATAGTTATGCTTTGTCAGCCTTATTTAAACCAGTAGACACAGAGCTGATGAAGCACAATGTATTCCAGCTATGTGGAAACCTCTCATTTTATCTAATATTAACTTAAAATGAATAGGTGAAAAAACTGAGGAAAATAAACATTTTGATAAGCCTCATATTGTGAATGCTTACTTCAAGATGAATCTCATTTCTCATCTTGCACTGAGCCACATTATTGTTTGAGATCTAATGATCTTTCTTTCAAAAGTTAACTTTGATAATGGCAGTTGCTAGCTCGTCAAAATATCGGATTGTAATGCAAAATAATACACGGTTTATTCCCAAAAAATAATATTATATATATATAACTAATAAAAATATGTAATTAATATATTCAATAAATAAATATATTATCTAGCATTCAAGTTTTAAATTTTAAATAATAATAAAAAATGCAGAAAATGACAATAATTAAAACTACTTGTGTAATTTACTTATTATTTATAAGAAATATAAAATTTAAATATTTGCAAGGGTATATTTATCTATTTATTATATATACTATTTGTTCAAAAAAGGCACACACATGAAAAAATGTATAAATTGTACTTCCCAACCTCCCATGTTCTATGATTATTTTATAGAATGAATTTTGTAGCATTTAAATGAAAATATAATTCTTTGCTTTCTATATTTAAAAAATTTTGCTATCATTACATTTTAAGAATTCTAAAAAATGATTAGGAAAATTAAAATATTGGGAATTTGATTTAACAATATTATACTTTATAATTTATCTAGTGTTTGATTTACATATAAATTTTTGTCATTACATAATATAGTTATTTTTCAACACACACATAAATAGAATTATGTGTCTATTCAATTGTTTTTAACATTTCAGCCAGATTATTAGTTGAAATATTAAAAGCAGCTGTGTATCCAAGTAATTTTATTTTTTTCCCTTTAATTAGTTTAGTATTTTTTGCTTCTATGCATATGTAGACAGAGAAAGAAAATTAAGTGATTTTATTAATATTTTCCCAACAAATAATTTTCTGCCTTAAACAAGTTTGATAAATATTACTAGTTAGAAACATATTAATATTTAATGGACAAAATATCTTTATCTTTATTAATCTAAATTAAATTCTTTATTATATATATATTATAATGGTCCAATATTTGGAGACTTATCGTATCTGCACAATGAGGGCGCCACTAGGCTACTTAGAACCTAGAAAATTTATAGTGCAGGCAGATATGTAAGTTAGGATTCACACTTTACATGTTTTATTCAGACCATCAGCCCAGTGTCACTAGCTTATGGAGTAGCAGAGGTTTATACATATTTATTAAAATATACTTCATTTATAAATTCTTGTTTAAGAATATTTTTAAAAAAGAATAAAATAAGCCACTGCCAGAAAATAACACACAAACATTTATTTACACATATATAAGATTTAAAATTATTTTAGTATCAGTTTTACATTTTAAAATTTAACTTACAATTTTAACTTTGATTTTAGATTTTAATTTACATTTTAATTTTTATAAATTTACATTTTAATTTTTATAAGTTCGCACAGATGGTTTATAAAAGTTTGTTTTATAATGTTGAGTATAGATCAGTTACATAGATTACACGGTCAAAACCATTTCAAAATAAACATAAACGATCAAAATATAAAATCATTGATGGAAATGCAGAGGGAAATTTATAAGAAACCCAATGGCATTCATCATAAGATGCCGCATTGACACCAATAACTTAAAATACATACGAATAAATACATTTTAGATACTCACCATAAGGTATCATTATTTACCGAATGTCTATATATTTTGATTAAATATGAAAACCAAAAACATAATTAACCAATAACGAATCCATGCAAGTGTCTATACCCAACTTAAATTTAATGCATTTTTATTTAGAGTGTTGAGGATGAATATACTACATAGATTTGCATTTGAAAAGGAAATATTCTATCCTTATTTAACCTTAGGCCAAAAGCTCACAGTTAAACCAACTTCAATCCATCTGATATATCGATGTATTCAATGTAATATGAATACGACAACACAAAATACCATACTGTCAGGAATGTACATCTGAGCAGCAGGGTTAAGAGAAGAAATTGACTCTCGACCAGATAGGAATACTACATCTATCTGACGAGAAGAGCAATAAAAAAAAACTCCATAGGAAAGGACTGTGGTCATTTTTGCTGACTTACGATCGCATTCCATAGGCAAAAAAGGTTGTGCAGTGTATAATTCAATTCTGCACATAGCGAACCTCGTACTACATCTACTAATTACACCAATATATCCAATCCATTGACCTAATTCAACTACAAAATGAATAACCTAAGATTACCCTCCCCTAATAAAACTTTACAAATCTATATAGCCATTCACACCCGACTTAAGTTTAACATTTATATAATTTAGTTTAACGAAAAACAAAAATCATAAATAAAACTTAAAAGAACAAAAAAAAATGGAAATGATTTTTAAAAAAATACATCAAATTAAATTACTTATTAATAAATTAAGTTGGTCAGATAGGATTCTATTTCTATAAATTAAATATTGGGAAAGTTTATATTTTACAGTTCTTAGTGCTTTCAAAATGTTCATAAAGTTCTTACAATTTTTAAAACATTCCTCTTTATCTGTTGCTTGCCATTTGAAATCCAGCGTTAAATCCCCTGATGATCTTGTGGTCCTCAATATAGAAAAAAATGATGTTTCATTTCCTTTCTTTTTTTTTATAACCACTGAAGGAATTGAAAGTGCATCTTTCAATTTCTTCACCTCAAACTCTCTGACTTAACACATCTCCGTCTTCTCTTAAACTTTCTTCACTCACTAAAAATTTATTTCCAAACTTTTTCTTTTATATGTAACTTTCAGATCCAATGGACATTACATCATCGATGATGATGATCCTTCCATTGAGGTCCGATTTCCCAATGGATTTCTTTCATTGGCTATTAGTTTCTATTGTTTTCCTATCTGACCGCTGCTTATACATTTAAATGCCCAAGGGCTAGTTCACTTGGACTAATTAAAATAATCATTTCCATTTTTCAATAACATTAATTAATTTGTTTTGTACAAACTTAGATATATTTTTATCTTTAAATCTTTACTGAAAATTTAGTTTTAAAATACTTTTTCTTTAATAAAGTTTTCGTTTAATAATTTTTTTTATCTGTGCGATTTTATATATATACGAGTTTAAGATAGAATTAATTTTCAATTTTTAATTCTTAAAAAAGAAGTTTTTATTTGTGAACTTTTATTTTTTCATGTTTAATAAAAAAAATAATGTAGCAGCGTATGTGCCCAATCACAATATATATTGTAATGAGATGGGGAAATAGGTAGTGTTTTGAACCAGGGTGATGGAACACATTGTCATCACCCTACAAATAAACAAAATCTAAAATTAATTATTCTATGTAATGTTTAATAATTCAAAATATATAAATAATAAAATATTATAAGAGATGAGCATAAGATCAAAAGATCTTTGACAAATCATTCAGTTATTCCTCAGAGCAACCATGATTAACTATAAATCAACCAGCATTATAATAAGTCAAAGTAAGTATGAGTAATAAAGAAACCATTAACCACCATGAATGATCCATCAAAAGAAATCAACAATCCATCTGGTGATTGGATTGGAATTGGGTCTTCTGTAGACCTGGCTAACCATTGACCTCATTGCCAGCTTGGGACAATTATTTAACCATTAATTTGGAGGCAAAAATGAGGTGCTCATCCATCAGAATACATAATAATAAAAAATCAAAAAAACAGTAATGATGGGACATTAAAACATATTGATCATCATCAATGCTCTGACCACTTAGTACCATTAATGTACTGGCCATCTATAAACTTAATTTCTAATAAGATTAAACTAAAATAAAATGTAGTGTAGGGGATTTGAAGAATATAATCATCACACCAAGCCAGGACAATGTCATACTGGCTGCCAATAAAGCACTAAATACATTCCCATTTATATATTCATCTCCTGCTTGAATCCAGCTCAGAGAACATAAGCTATATTACTGTTATAGTGACCAATAGATGATGCAATACAATTTTTAAAAATTGAATTCAAGTTTATTAACAACAATAAAAAAATAATATTAAGGTCTAGAATATTGGCTATACACATAAGCTTTTGATTTTGATTAGTATACAATAATAAAAAAAATATCACATTGTGGTTTCCATATATGTGATTTACAAATTGAAATTATTACAGGATGGTTTAAATATATATGGGCACAGATTCATGATTTATAATATACAATTAATATATTTCAATTAATATTCAATAATGACAAAAAATGTTTAAATTTTACATATATGTGCTATTTGACAAACATTGACACATTTTAATTTGATACAATACAATTATTAAAATTATTTTCACACTTATTCTTTGTTGAAAATATTTAAATCATGTTGTTATTTGGTGATAAGTTCTAATCTTTATTGATAAGTTTTCTTTTTAAAAAAAAACATAGATATATTTTTACTATCAACTTTTTTTTTGACAGTTAGATAAAAGTTCTTTACATTTACAATGTCTCTTTTTTTTCATAATCTAAAATAAGATGGCCAATGAATTATTCTTGAATCATAATTATAATTCAATCAATATGATTTAGGTTTTAAGTTATATATATATTTAATGTCATTTTTTTAAGGAATTACTAAAACATTTTCTGTAATATATATATATATATATATATATATATATAGAAAATGTTTTAGTATTTGATATATAGATGATTTGATATATATATATATATATATATCAAATCATCTTTAAATTGATCTTTTCTTTTAGATGTTTGACTCAAGCAAATTATTATTTGTTTTATTTTGTTATAGATTCAAATGTCATTTTAAAACAAATAAATCACTTAAAATTTCATTATTATATATAATGCTATCATAGGTTGCATTCAACTAATCATAATGTCTTTAAATTAAATATTAGACATGTAAAAATGTCTTTTAAATGAATTATCTTTAAATAACTCACCAGCTATATATATGTTTATCTGTGCTTCTATGCATATATCTGAAATAGCATATATATAATTAATTCTTCATCCACTGATGGTTTCTCTTGGTAAAGCTAGTTTTTTGTCCATGTTGAGAGGGGTATAATTCAGGTAATTTGGTCTGCAATGATCTTCTATCTATCTAGAATTGTTCCAGGCAAGCAACTGTCTTCTTAGAAAACATTTAATAGGCTAATCGATCCAATTTTAAAGTTGACCCAGTTTTCAAGTGAATCAAAACTCCAGTATATAGTATAAAGTATACTGTTCACTTCTGGATCTACTGGCTTGATTTCAGCTATATTTTCATAGGAGCTATTTTTTTCCAACTCTCTGCTACAGCCAACAACAAACTGCAGCTATCTATTTTGGTCAGCTAATTGCTGCCACTTGCTTAAAAAATTTTTCTAGCCAAATTGTTCTGTCCAGCTCTTACAAAAAATGCAATCCACACTTTGCAGCTGACCAATTTGGACCACTGCTTCACAAAGAAATTAAGACAACTTTGCAGCTGACAATTTGGCCAGCTACTTGCTGCTCAGCTCTTACAAAAACTAAAAATAGACTGAAATAATCTTTTTATTCAACTCTTTTATAAACTTGGATTGGGGAGTGATAAAAACACATTTGCTTAAAAAGTTTTTTTTATCTTTCTTAATTGGAAACTATTTTAATCCTCCAAAAGCACTTTTAATTATAAAGCTACATTTGAAAATCTTATCAAAGATTTTTTAAAACATAGATAATAGAAATTTAAACAAGCATTAATAATGAACAATAGATATTTTATACAAGTTTTAATTAAATTTCAAAATCAAATAATAAATATTTATTAGACCTTTTTAAAAAATATTTATTTCATAATATAATTCTGTTTTTAATTCAGGATTATTATATAACCCTTTATAAAATTATTATTCTCAGCAAATGTAGAAAATATCTACTAAAATTTTTTCTGTGTTTATTTCTACTTTTCCTTACAACTTTATATATATATATTTGTTCACACACACTATATTATTGTGTGTCATATAACACACCTATTATAATATTCAGACAGCCATCATAACATCTGATTGACTGTCAGATAAGAATAAGTTTGAGAGGTTCACAGCCTTTCAATTTAATTTCAAACTGTCTGCGCTTTATAAAATAAATATTATATATATATATATATTGTGATGGACAGTAGATACCTTAATATCCAACAACAGAGGGCACCATTTGGTCTATAACCTAGAATATGACAGTTTACTGGTGAGGATACTATATATAAATGCCTATACAGATGTACCCTCACTCATAGACATAATTCCCTTTAGATTATGAAGAGCAGAGGTTCTGTGGAAATATCAATTAGCAGAGCACACAACAATAAACAAATGCTAAAGCAAATATAGTCCAAATACAAATGTCTTTTAATTGTAATTCCCCTTTTATGTTAGTATATAGTGCATCTTGATATCTGGCATATTTAAATATTATTATTTAGAAACTTTATATTAACACTGTATCATCGCAAAAAAACTATTAATTACTCCATTATTTATATAATTCTTTTAGATATGTGTTCTATGTAAGGATGTGTGCACAGTGTTACATAAAAACAACAATAACAACAGCTTAAATTCACTATTAATATTCACAACACACAGACCAATACAAAATTAGATCTATACACTGCATCTAATACCACATCACGTTAAAAGCAAAACAACAATAAATAACATCTCATTTGGCATACAAACGAAAATAAAGTTTGTGGAGAAAGATATTTCTGAACCAAAAGCAAAACAAAATCATCCATGAGTACCTTAAGTGAGACTAATATATATCACAGAGAGACAAATAAACATATATAAATCCACACACACACATATATATATATATCAATCTTTAATTTCAGATATGTGTGAATCAAAGTATACAGGTGAATGGCCTCTAAAATTAAGTACAATAAAATCAACTTTGTAAACAATTTATAGAGCTACATGTGCATCACATTAGACACAAACATATATTTGCTTATATTATGATTTTTGAATATCTTTGGAGAGATATTAAATTTTAATTATATTACATTTAAACTATTAAAAAAACAAATCTTTTTATATTTCTTTTTTAAAACTTTTTTCTTTAGAAGAAAGTTTGATCTAGAATCAAATATGGATCATTTTAAAACTAATTTTTGATTATTAATAATCATGGAAGTAATTTTTAATAAAACCTTTTATTTAAAAGAGGAAAAAAAAACATGTTAAAAAACATAATGAATAACTTTTATCTTTTGGCTATTTAAAAATATAAACTTTTACCGAGTAAATTTTTAATAGAAACTATGTCTTTTACCTTTAAAATAGAATTTTTTTAAATACCTTCAAAGCATACCACACTATCCATTACAAAATCAAGTTTTATAATGTTAAATACTAAAATACATTAATATAAAAAATAAAAACATCAATATATAAAATCATCTAAATTAAATTATTACTATAATTAGCTTATAGTAACAAAAGTTTAAACATTAACAAAATAGTTCATACAATAAAATGATTATCTTTAAGCCCCCTAAAATACAGCTGAGTAGATATTAATTTTCTTTAAAGTGAAATTATATACAGACAGACATATATTTTTCAAAAATAGAGCTTAGGGTTTACTGGTGAAGTTTTTCATTTACTGGTTCCCAATTGTGGTCATAATCAAGTTAGGTTTTCAGGTAGAGTTGTCACAAAATTTTTCCTTTACCGCTGAGAAGCATGTCTGTTTAACTGAATACTCAAAGAGAGTTGGATCAAATTCAGAAAGTAGGATTTGACATTCTAATGGTAATGGGCTTTATGCAGGAGTGAACTTCATCCAAGGAAGTCTAGCCACACATATTTATTAATTCAGCTACTGATAGAGATTCAGTATATATCATGTTAAAAAGGCATAGAAGTATGGTGACTGTGGCTATTAAAGAACCAAAGACATAAAAAAGTATGGATGTTGAATTGAGTTCAGACATATACAACTATACAAGCTAGTGAGCTTGAATTGAAAATATTATTGTGTTTTTATTTTGCGCTCAAAGCTTTATAGTTAGCTTATAACATAAAAGGTGGCTGCTGGAGTGTTGCATTAGATCCTAAGATCTAGGTGCTGGCTCCTCAATCATGAAAGTTACAAGCTAGAAACTAGTCTTGGGATATTGGATCAGTAGGCACTACATAAAGATTTTATGCACAAAACTTTTTGAATTCATTGATTACTCTGGTTTGTACTGGTGGCACTACTGTATGGAGAGTTTAGACTCTGTAAACAGCTTGTGTAAGTATAAGAAATGGTAATCATGTGATGAATTTTCTTAATAATATATTTTGTCTAAAGCCACATGTTATATCATGACTCTGTCTTGGCAAAAGATATTTTATAGATACTGAGGAATGCTACCCTTACCTTTTAGTCATACTTTCAGTTTATCAGAGTGTTGTTTGTTATGACAGGTAGGGTTGTAATTGTACCTAGCTCACAACCCATGATGTTAAATCTAATAAAATGTTCAATATTGAATTTAAATTTATATATGTGGCTACATAAAATAGTACACATCTTCTGCAGATTCATTACCAAATAGGAATTGCTAAGTTTATATTGTATTTAAGGTAATAAATATTTTTATATAGGGACTTTATAATTGTATGTTAAATGAGAGAACTTACTAAAAGTATAAAAGTTGCAGAAGATTTTATTAACTATTATTTTTAAAAAATTGTAATACATAATTTTTTTTTATACTACTTTTTTTATTTTGTTTTGGGGTATCATTTTGATAACTTTGTAAGATAGCTTTATATTTGTCTTTTGAATATCTTTAATGTTAATAAATGTTATTTTTATTATTAATTTAAGCTTATTTGCATTTCATCATCATCCACATCTTTCAGAAATTTAATAATATTTAGCAGACAATTATATTTGTTTATTTATGCATTGTTAATATAAAGAATTTGACATGAAAGTCACTTCCGTTAAATTGTATTTCTGATGTTAAGAGAACATCAAAGAAAAAGATTTTCATTTAATTGAAATTGTTTATTTATTTAGTATAAGATCATTTTAGTCAATTTCCTGTAGGTGGAAAATCACTTTGCTTTATTTGGAAGATTACTTGATTTATTCACCAACAATTTAAGATGATAAGATTACTTGGTTATATTTTAGAAGATTAAAAGCAAACCTATTGGTGTGATTAGATATCATATGTTGGACTATTTTCATCATCTGTGGGTGAAGGTTGAATGTACAGAAAATTTTAAACTTTATTTAAACTTTTCAAATACAAACAACTTGTTAGTAATAACACACAATTAAACAACACAGGTTAGTAATTGCACAATGTTTCAAGTAGTATTATTCTCCATTCTTCTTCAGGTATTTCTGGACTTATATGCACAGTGACAGTATTTGCATAGAAGTTGAACTCAAACCTTCAGATTGTTGAATATCAAATTTAAGGCAAACACTATGTCAAAGGCAACAGATAATAGAAATTTGATATATTTATATATGAGGGTTGGTTCAAATTCTTCTGAGTCCTTCAATTTTCTTTCCTAAGCCCTTTAATTTTTTTTTTAATATTAATTTTTCCTAAGAGCAAGATTAATTAGAGGTGCCCCACATATTATGTATTGCCACTCTGGGTTGATTTATAGAATTTTTTAACATTATCATATGAGTAGCTTCCTTGAATTTTTTTCTAGGCATTTTTCCTCTTTATCCAATATTTTTATATTTTCTCAATTAAACATGTGGCCATTAGTACATACATGGTCTTCTATGATAGACACATCTGTTATTTCTCTTTTAACCATTATCTTGTGTTTTTTCAATCACTGTTCAACAGGGTGACAAGTCTCACCAATATATTTCCTTCCACATTCAGATGGTATTTCATAGATGCAGTTTTTGTTTTTTAGCATTTCCAGTTTAGGCTTAATAGAAGTAAGAATTCCTTGAAGTGTTGTATGAATTTGGAAAGCTGTTCTAATATTATATTGACTGCATATTTTCTTTAATTTGTCTGCCATTCCTGGGTATGTATGGATACACTACAGTATCAATAATTGTTTTTCCTTTATGTCTCTTTGTGTTGTATATCAAAGATTTTCTTGATGGCTTCTGATGGATAATTATTCTTCATAAGTGTTTGTTCCATGTGAATTTTTTTCCCCAAATCATTGGTTTCTGAAAAAACTTCCTTTGCTTTGTTCCATAGAGATAGTACAATTCCATGTTTAGTGCTTCTGACACAATTGAATCTATATGCTAAGTATTTGTCAGAGTGTGTTTGTTTCCTATACACTGTTGTTTTTACTTTGCTCTGAGGGAATCTTGTCACAAAAACATCCAGGAATGTGAATTTTTGTTCTCATTCTGATTCCTGAATTTAATTGAGAGATATGTTATTAATATGCATCCAGAATGGCTGTAATTGCACTTTACCATGTGCATTACCACAAATTTATCATCAACATACCAAAGCCGCACTTTGGGCAGACATGGAATAGTATTTATGGTTGTCATTTCACATTCTTCCATATAAATGTTGCTCAATAAAGCTCACAGTGGTGATCCCATGGCCATCCTTTGATTTTGTTGAAATAATTCTGAGTTATACTGAAAGTATGTTGTTGTTACGCAGAATGTTAATAATTCCATTATACTATCAATAAGTAGAGTTGTTCTAGTTTCTATACTATTATCATCATATAACATTTTTCTTACAATAAACAATGCCTCATCACATTGTTGGTACATTTGTAAACAGACTTTCCACATCAAAGCTTACCAATATGTCAGTTTTTTTCCATTTTCATGCTCCTGACTAATTCTATAAAGTGCTTAGAATTTCTGATGAAAGATTGTGTCCTGTATGCCAATGAACTAAGAACTTTGAGAAAAAATCTTGACAAATTTTGACAAGATGAACTTCTAGAACTAACAATAGGCCTTAATGGAATGTTGTCATTATGGATTTTAGGTATTTCATATAGGTGTGAAATCTTGCTGAAGTACAAAGTTAATTTTCTTTTCTCTGAATCACTAAATAGCTGCAAGAAAAAATCAGACATTTCATGAGATGAGAAGAAAGCTATTAAATCTCTCAAACAGGATACATCTATAATAATTCTTCCTGCTTACAAAGGTAACATGACAGTTGTGATGGATAAAACTGATTATGATAACAAAATACAAGGTCTTCTTATAGTAACCAATACGAAAAAGTAGCAAAAAATCCAATTCCAAATACAGAGATAAAACTACAAGCATTACTCTGCAAGCATCACAGGTATTTCAGTGATTCAAAGAAAAGGAAATTTAATTTCATACTCCAGCAATATTCCACACCTGTATGGACTACCTAAAATCCATAAAGCCAAGGTTCAATTAAGGCCTATTGTTAGTTCCAGAAATTCACCATGTCAAAATTTTTTTTTGAAGTTCATGGTCCATTGACATGCAGGACACAATCTTCCACCAAGGATTCTAAGCACTTTGTAAAATTAGTCAGGAACATGAAAATGGAAAGCACTGACATATTGATAAGCTTTGGTGTATAAAGTCTGTTTACAAATGTATCATGTGATGAGGCATTTTCTATTGTAAGAAAAAGGTTATATGATGACAATAGTCTACAAACTAGAACAACTCTACCTATTGATAATATAATGGAATTATTAACATTCTGCATAACAACATACTTTCAGTATAACTCATAATTCTTCCAATAAAATCAAGGGTTGGCCATGGGATCACTGCTGTCACCTTTACTGAGCAACATTTACATGGAAGAACTTGAAACCACAGCCATAAATAGTACTTCATGTCCATCCAAAATGTGACTTTGGTATGTTGATGATACATTTGTGGCATAGTCATATGGTAAAGTGCAATTACAGTTATTCTGGATGCATATTAACAACATATCTCCTTCAATTAAATTCACAATAGAATCAGAACGAGAACAAAATTGGCATTCCTGGATGTTCTAGTGATGAGACTCCCTTGGGGAAAAGTAAAAACAACAGTATATAGGAAACCAACACACCCTGACAAGTACTTGGCGTATATATCCAATCATGCCAGAAGCAGTAAACATGGAATTGTACTATCACTATGGAACAGAGCAAAGGAGGTTTGTTCAGAAACCAGTGATTTGGAAAACGAAAAAAATTCACATACAACAAACATTTATAAAAAATGGTTATCCATCAGAAGTCATCAAGAAAACTTTGATAGACAATATAAAGAGACACAAAAAGGAAAAACAATTATTGGTACTGTAATGTATCCACACATACCAGAAATAACAGACAAATTAAAGAAAATCTGCAGTCAATATAACATTAGAACAGCTTTCCAAATCCATACAACACTTCAAGGAATTCTTACTTCTAAGCCTAAACTGGACATGCTGAAAAACAAAAGCGGCATCTATGAAATACCATGTGAAATGGAAGGAAATATATTGGTGAGAGTAATTGCCCTGTTGAACAGTGATTGAAAGAATACAAGCTAATGAATGGTTTAAAGACAAAAAACAGATGTGTATACCATAGAAGACCATGTATGTACTAATGACCACATGTTTGATTGGGAAAATACAAAAATATTGGATAAAGAGGGAAAATGCATAGAAAAAAATGCAAGAAAGCTGCTCATATGACAATAGTAAAAAATCCTATAAGTCACCCAGTGTGGCAATATACAATGCATGGGGCACCTCTAATTAATCTTGCTCTTAGGAAAAATTAATATTAAAAATAATAAATAAATTGAAGGGCTTAGGAAAAAATTGAAGGACTTGGGAGGATTTGAACCAATCTTCATATATAATATATCAAATTTCAACTATTGTTTGCCTTTGACAGAATAGCTCAGTTGCTTAGAGTGTTTGCCTTAAATTCGATATTCAACAATCTAAAGGTGTGAGTTCAACTTCTATGCAAATACTATCACTGTGCATATAAGGCCAGAAACACCTGAAGAAAAGTGGAGAACAATACTACTCAAAATGTTGTGTAATTACTAACTTGTGTTGTCTAATTGTGTGTTATTACTAACAAATTGTTTGTATTTTAAAACTTTAAATAAAGTTTAAAATTTTCTGTACAATCAACATTCACGCATAGATGATGAAAATAGTCCAACATATCACATCTAATAATATATGATCATCAAGTTTTGGATAACCATAAAATTCCTTATCTACTCATAATATAATGACTGTCACCATAGTGTACTATCTGTACTTTAAATGAAGAGTTTTTCATATTTAATTTAAATTGTACATTTTATAATTGTTAATTCAATAAGACATTATCTTAAGGATAAGAGTATGTCTTATAGCTAAGATTTTTTTTATTAGGATTACATTCTTTGGTAGGTTTTAAAAAAATTAACAGAAAGACAAAATTATAAATTGCAAGATTATTTTTATGTAAGAACCCTGAGGTATACTTTATTTATAAGATTATTAAGTAAGAATTATTATATTTAAAAACAAATCATTGCTTTAAGTAAGAGTTATGTGGCAAAACATAAGAAAACATGTTCACTAATAAAAGAACTATCTCATTATACTAATCATTTTGCAAAGATTATCATGACAATTATAAGATGTAGTTGTAATGTGTTGGTGAAAAACCCCATCTGTGCCATATGCTTTAAATATTAAGTGCTGTTGTATTTTAAAAGAGTATGAGAATTCACATGTTCTTAATTTTTTGTTACTACATTTACATTATTAATACTTATTATACAAATATAAGTATAATGTATATACTTAATCTAGATGTAATTAAAGGGGATTTGAACCAGACTTACAAGTTTTCTACATTCATCCACTCTATTCAATATGACTTAAGGTCAACATCTGTATGACTATAATATTGGCAGCATCAACGGCTATAAGCATTTCATCAGTTTCAGTGACATGGATGAATAAGAATTGAAGAATAGAGAGCAATGAAGCCTATCAACTAAAGTATATAGAATCGAGCACTGATTATATATGTGTGTGGTAGATGAATGCTGGTTCAGCATGAAATATGTGTATTGGACATCATTTATCTTTTTCACATGTATATGATTATATGTATCGATTATATTGGCTAGAGTGGATGACTGTAGGGAGCTTGAAAGCCTGGAATCAAATCTCCTTTAAATACTTATTATTATTTCTGATTCTTTTTGTTATAGCATATGTGCACGTATGCTAGCCCATGTTTATTAGTATTGTCATGCAGCGTATATATATTTTAAGGATTATTATGATTGGCCAATTATTATTATTGCTATTTAATTTTATATCTATTTCCTGATTACAATATATATATACCGTATATCAATAAATGTGATAATCTAGTTATCTAAAGACTGATTCGGTACCTTAAAAAAATAAAAAAAACTAATGTTTCTTTTTTTAGTTAGCAATATTATATTTGCGTTTAAGTTTTATGTTTGACAAATATGTATAACATTAACCGTATATACAAAAAATTCTTAATAAAATTATTTACGTATTTTATAATCAATTTATTAGAAAATCAAAAAACAGCATCTAGTCAGGTAATTTTTTTTCTTCCTCAGAAACCAGTTGAAGAACCTTCTGATTCCACTATTATCATTGCATCACTATCCTGCAAAAGTCCATAAATCGAGACTCGGTTTCTATTTTCATTTCTCGAACTTCTTATAAATCCCCGAAAAATAAATCATTTGATTATTCAAGTATTGCGTCCATTGTCGTCGTCGTTATAGTTACTGCTGCTGTTGTTGCTGTAAATGTTATTATTATGGGGGGAGGGGTTAGAAGAGCATATTATATTTTTAGGTTTCTTTTAAACACTTCAATATAAATGCATTATTGCGTGGAATCTAGCCATATGTTTACTGCTTAGCCTCTTTTTTCATATTCAACTTTTTTAAAACGTAACATAATCTTACACGTATAATAGGGCAATTTTAATCTGAATAGTTATATTTCAAATTACCGAAATAAATCTGTAAAATTATTTTGAAGTTTAAAAAGGTAAAGATTTAAACTACATTTGATTTAACAAATAAAACAATTTTATCGACGTTTTTCATATAGCTTAACTGAGTCTTAAAAATAGTGTATTATTATTTTATGATGATATGTAATCTCAGCTTTGAATAATCACTGAACACCAGATTATAATCCCTCCAAATTTATGACCAGATTTTAGCAACAAGTTCAAACAAAAACAAGTGGGAGACAAAAAAATTCATGTATCCAATAGCTTTTTTGTTTTAATAATGCTCTTTATTAATTTAATATTTTAAACTTGGAAAAACACAATTGTCTAGCTAAATAAAACACAGTTCTTTGTTTATCACTTTTTACAGCTTTATAAAGACCTTTCGGTTAGATATAAGTTGTTTGTTTACCATCTAGTTTTCATTAATTACTCAAGATGTAATAAAGATTGTAAGTGCAAATTAATGTCATTGCTGTATAATGTAGAGAATGTAGACATAAAAGATATAAGGTTACATGATACTTAGTTTAAATTTTATCACTCTGACAACAGCGATCAAATACAACATCACTCTTGCTAGCAAGGCAATTAGTGTTTTAAAAAATGCAACCCAAATCAAAGTCCTCGCATAAAAAATAAGAAAATACAATAAGTTGCTGTGGAAATAAATTAATTTGTTATTTAACATTCAAAATATATAAAACTTCAATTAAAAAAATAAAGATTAAATTTAAAAAGTGTTAATTAATAAATTAACATTTTTATTAAGCATATTATTAAAATAATTTCTTAACCTGTGGGTAAGTGTACTGTATAAAATTATTTGGTATCTATCATTTTTAATATTTATATATATGGGCAAACATGCCGTTACATTATTTTTAAAAAAAAAAAAAAAAGTATACATGTTCGCAAATAAAAGTTATTAAATAAAAGTTATAATTAAAAATTGAAAATAAGTTTGCAAAAACATATATATAAATCGCACAGATGGAAAAATATATATACTGTATATTAAAAGAAAACTTTATTAAAAAAAGTATTTTAAAACTAAATTTAAAAAAAAAACTTAAAAGATTTAAAGATAAAAATATATCTTTAAGAATGTACAATAATTAAATTACTTTCTATTGTGCTAAAACTCAAAATGGAAATGATTGTTGGTTTTAATTAATCTAAAGTAAACGAGCCCTTTGGGCAAATTTATAATTAAAGGTCAGATAAGAGATATAAAAATTTTTTAAAAAGATTGCATTACCTGCTTGTGGAAGGTCGACCAACACTCAGACTCTAATGAAAACCACTGGAAACAGGAAACTATGATCAGTGAATCCGAAGGATTAATATAAAAAGAAAGAAAATTCAAATTAAGGACAGACAGTTCCAGCTTGATTTTTGAGGAAGAGGGGGAAAAGATGCACTTTTCACCCTCTTGCTGTTTTTAAATGAAGAGACTGTTGAAATATGAATGGCACTATTGCAGACCCCGCACTGCAATAAAATAGTTCCAGAATCGAACCAGCTATGGCTACCTCCAGATTGAAAACTGTGGCATGAATATAAAGTATGAATAATAAAAGACTTTGCAAGAATTGGCACAAGGAACTGGGAGCTCCTCAAATGTAACATAAACTATAAATTATGAACTCTAACTATAATAGAACTTTTACTAAATGAACTTTAAATCATATCTTAAACAATTAAGACCTAACCAAGTTTAAATCATGAACTCTTATCTGACCAACATGAAAGATTAAAACAGTTATTAATATTTATTTTTATATATGTTTGCCAATTCAATTATTTTCATTTTCTTTATTAATATTTATCAAAAAAATGTATTAAATTTTAAGTTGGTGTAGATAGCTGCATAGATTCATTATGTTGATTATGTCTTAATATTTTGATATGTGAAATATATATATATTTCACATATAAAAATATTAAACATAATCAACATATATATATATATATATATATATATATATATATATATATATATATATATATATATATATATCAGTAAATATGACACCTCATGCTGAGTGTTTAAACATAATTACTGGTATATATTTTAAGTTGTTATTGTCAATGTGGCACCTTATGATGAATACCATGGGGTTTACTTTATTGTAAATTTCCCTCAGCAATTTTTAATTTAATAACTTTATATTTAAATTCGTTTATGTTTATACTAAAGGAGTTTAATTTCAGGCTATTTGTTTCATGGTTTGGTCAATGCTGGTGGAGGGATATATGGGTGTTTATATCAATGTAATGTGAAGTGTGTTTAGTATACAGGGCAAAGCCCATATGAATGCATGACCCAAAGGTGTAGTCGATGCTTTACAATGGATGTGGACGTATTTCCCACAACAATGTCTTCCTTTTTACTCTGGGTGTTAATAGTAAGATGGCCAAGACTGCAATTCACCATTACAGTGAATTTTTAATATATATTTTCCAAATGATTTCCTTCATCAGACAGACACTCATTCCTGTTCTGAGTGAGTATCATTTCTCTTTAAATAATACCATGCTGCAGACGCACATTCCTGTCAGTGTGGTTTTATGCTAGCATCTTCATATTGCATTGGTTGCATCTGCATATCAAGAAGCAGGTGTTGATTTGGCTATGAACTTTTAGTCTGAGGTTGAATGATTGTTTTTGAAAAGATTTTAACTGAGTAATCTATGTAGCTTATCTATACTCAATATCATAAAACAAACTTCTATCAACTATCCATTTGTGTAGGCTTTTATCCAAAGCATGAAATACTTTAACTGTAATTGTAAACCAGTCATTTCTATTAATTTATTTCTTCTTTTTAAAACTATAATTGTTAGTTAAAGTAAGTGATGTTATTTGTTATGTATATGTGTATGTGCATACCTCCACACTCGGCATCTATCAGTAAATATACCTTATGTTGAGTGTCTTAAAGCATTTGCCTAAGCCTCCCCTATAAGTTCATTATTTGTGAATGTGACACACCATTATGAGTGTCTTAAGGAACTCAAGAAGAGTATAACCTTTTTTTATACATTCCAATTAATAATTGAATTAGAATAATTTGTGGTGGACGGTTGTGTTGCATATATGTATACATGCACATGCTCATTTGGTTTTTAAAATATTAAAGCTTAAAATTTAAACTTAAACATAAATAGCTGCATGGATTCATAAGTTTTACAAGTGTAATCTATGTGGTGTATTTATGTCTATCAAAAGATTAAAATGTATAAACAAGAATCTCCATATGTGTGAACTAAAATTAAATTTAAATATGATAAATATACAAACTAAACTAAAGTAATAATGTTTATGTGTGATAATAAATATTTTTTCATAATATTACTGGCAGTAGTTTATTTATTTTTATATCTTTTCATTCTTAAATATATACATTAAGAATTTAGATTATAAATCTCAGCTACTTCTAGAGCTAATGACATGGGCTAACAGTCAAATATAAAATAAAATTGGATCTTAACAGTAAATATCTGCCTACTATATAAATATTCCAGGTTCAAATGGTCTGGTTGCACCCTCTATGGCAGATGCAGTAAGACTCCATTATACACCCCGACCATTATAATATATATATATATTGTACCAGGTTGAACCGCTGAAGCCACCTACTTATATGTATATATAAGTTTTGGCTGGTTTCAAACTCCTTCCTAATACATTTATAATCTTATAAATGTTACGTGAACAAACTGGCATGTTTGAGCAAAATGGGAGATCTTATTGATAGCTTTAACTATCAACGATGGCCCACCTTGGCTTCTAGATTCAAACACCTACTATCCAAATACTTTATTTGTTTCGGGGTAAACCCCAGGGCGCCAGCTAGTCTAATGACTAATGTATTCAGGTAGTAGGCTCATAATCCAGGGCTTGAAACATTCCCTAAAACTAGCTCAGTCTAATTTTAATTTCAATAACAAAATTATACAAAATTAGTGGTGGAAAGAATTAATAAAAAGTTGGTAAAAAGAATTGACCGACAAATAAAGTTTAAGTTTGAAGACATTTTATTTTAATTAACATTAATTAAGTTTAAAGATAATTTATTACCCAACATTAATTGACTAAATTTAAACATCTTGATAAATCTAATTTAACACATGCACATTTTTAAAGTAACACATTATAACATATATCTGGTGAAAAGCATAAATAATATGTGATATCGTTAAATTATCTCACATTCACACAGACGCACATCGATAGTTCATTTATGCATGCTTAAGAGTTCAAATTACTTTACTCGGTAGGATTGACGAATTGCAGCAATGGCTACTATGTATAAATGATAATAAATAAATGTTTACCTAGGATTTTTGGAACGTGGCTAGTGCTTGTTGTTGGCTACTTCTGATGCTTCTGATGGAGTATATCTAACCAGTTAGATTTGGATGTTTCTTGAAGAGATTTTATGCGAATCCATTGGTTTTATTCTTGAGGACAGTTGAACGTTTGACAGAGGATTTCTGAGTTGTTATGCAGACATTATTTCACAGGCAGGTTTTGATGATCTTCTTGGACTAAAAGGCTGAAGCATGAGTGTATATTTCCAAAAGCTGCTCAACAATGCATCTTTGTTTCTGAATACATAATAGAAACTGCACTGTTATCTGAATGGAAACAAGACTGTCACTGCAAACTAGACTGAAAAAAACTGAACTCCGATAAAAATCTGGCTATTTATGTATCTGAATTGTTTTCGTTTTAATATCCTCTGGCAATAGATGCAATAGATGTTGTCGAAATTCCTTTAGTAATTAATCCTATGACGTGTTTTTGAAGATTGTTTAATTAGTAGTAGCTTTCATAAACATATTGTTTTTATATCTTTAATTAGTAGCCCACAGCTGGTGTGGTTTTTTTAAATCTTTATTTAACTTAATAGCCATTGCTGTGTTTTCCAAATATAATTTATTTTTTAACTTTCATTTATATATATATTTATTTTTAATATTATTCTAACATGCATACATTTATTTACATCCGCACACACATATATAATTTATTATAATAAGCTTGAATGAAAAAAGATTTATATTTTTTTTTAATTTTAAATTACTTATTTTTACGAATACTAATTTAGAAAAACTTTGCTTTCTTTTATAACACTTTTAGTTTGACTTTAAGAAAATCCCCTTCCCACTTTTAATCTTTTATTTCAAACTTTTTTATGAAAGATTTTTTTTTTATTTTAATAATTTTTTTAGACAAAATTATTTTATATACATGTGCCAAATTGGCCTTGGCACAATATATATATATATATTGGGGTGCACATGATGTTTCTTATGGAGTGAGAGAATATTTTCTAATTCACTATTCCATAAATTAAAATAAAAAATAAAGAAAAAACTAACTATAAAATACATTTTAAATTTTTTATAAATTAATACAATGTACATGTTACAATTTATTTTTAATCCCCTTTATGTTCTAATAACAAACTTTTTTATTTTTGTAATTTCTAACCAATAAAGCTGAATTCTTTTTGCACAAATGCAGTGAAATTAAATAAAACAACAATAAAGAAATGTCATATATGGTTGATTAAAACAGGCAAAACTTTTGTAGAGCCACTCAGTGCAAGCCAGAGTAATCAATGGATGCCAGAAAAATGTGCGTAAAATCCCTATCTAGTGCCTACTCATCCAATATCCCCAGACTAGTTTCTAGCTTCTGGCTTTCATCAGTGAGGAGCTGTGGATCTGAGAGTATGATGTTAATATGGTTGATTGCTAAAGTTTTAGTAACCCAAATTATTAAATCTTTTATTTTTTTGGTCACTAGCATAAGGGTTTATTTTTTAATAGTAATTATGTACTCGGAATATCAGAGACAAATTAAAAAATAATTGATTTAAAATTGAGCAAATAAATAATATTTTTAACTTCCATTTAATAACTTTTAATC